>SNQJ01S0030865.1:48551-58870 GCA_010110895.2 Picea sitchensis
GAAGAGGGGTAGAGTGTTAGAGGTATTTTAGGGGGGCCTATATACCCTCAGGATACTACCTCTACTCTACCTATATCCTCCTTTGTACCTAGGAAAATTCCTCCACTTGATCCCTAGCCCAATCTACCCATAGTTCCCCACCTATACCTGACCCTTAACCATCTCCACACCCGAACCATAATCTCCCTATGCCCATACCTATTCCCTGGGGGGGAACAACCCCTACGCCTTCATCCTAGTGCTCTAACCACTAACATATGCCTCAAAGAACTTTCAATCCTAAGCCCCCATGTCCTAGTTGTTCCCAATCACCTCCACACATTTATTCCTAAAGTTACATGAACCATATAAAAAAAAAAATCGTGTTGCATTAAGAGCACACATGTTTTTCCTACCTCATATACTTTCCCAAAAAAAATGCGCACATGTTTTAAACCACACGTGTGCATCTTGGGATGTTATATTCTTTGCAATGGAAACTTAGTCATATAACTAGCTAGCCAAGGATGATTGATTGGGTGATTGATCGACTAAATATTTAAGTTGATTAGATGTTCATTGGGTCGAGGTAGTGGACTGAATGGTCAATTGATAGTCGACTAGATGGTTGATTGGTAGACGATTGGAATATCTACTTATGGTTGATTCATAGTCGACTAGTGGTTGAAACCAGAAACATATCCCAAGAATAATGAGACTACATACAATCATATTCATAGATCTGTAACCATTTTGGGCATCACAAATTAGGGTTTTACATGTTAAAATATTCCTATAAATATGGCATTATGTAATGTCGTCAAAGGTGAGTGTCTGAGAGAGAATTGTGAGCTAGTCATGAAGAGGTATCCAAATGGTTGTAGGGTTGTTCTTGTAATTAAGCAAGAGATTAGGATGGTGAATTGGTATTAGGTGTGGACCAAGGCTAGTCATGTATCTTTATTTAGTGAATGAATAAGACAAAAAGTAGTGGGATTTTCTCAAACAATATTATTTTTCCTAGTTATGGGATTTTAGGGCAAATATTTTTGTACTGTATGTGATTTGCCTTGTTTACTTTCAGTTTTAGTTCTAAATTATCTCTCATGTTTGGTTTAGTTTTCCCTACATTTGCTATCAGATCATTGTTGAGTAGATATTGTATCTGAGCATATATGAATGAGAGCAGATATTGACTTCAGGGGGATTCCTTTGTAGCTAAGGGTTCGACTCATTCTTGGATCTGTGTTAAACCTAGTTCTAGTGGGAGTTGTAAGGAAATTATTTGTACTTGAGAGAATGGAAAGAATTTATAGGATTGAGATTGAGAAGTTTAATAGTTATAATTTCGAGTTGTGGAAGATTAAAATGGAATATCTCCTTAAATATCGATAAAAATGGGTCGCTATGGATCCTAGAAAAAAATTGACAGGCATGTCAAAGCAAGATTGGGATAAACTTGATAAGAAGGCAAGGAGTACAATTTGAATTTGTCTTTCAAATTCAGTATTGTTGAATTTCTTAGGTGAAGACACTACAAATAAATTGTGGGATATGTTGGGGAACTTGTACTAATTGAAATCCCTGATAAACAAGTTGTTTCTTTGGAAGTAATTATCTTCTGAGGATGAGAGATGGTAACTTCATAAAAGAGCACCTAAATGCATTCAATAATGTGATAAGTCAGTTATTGTCTGTGGATATTAAAATCATTGAGGATAAATGTACCAGTTTGTTGTGTTCTTTTCTAGATCCATGGGGTAGCGTACTTGTGGCTATTGGGAGTAATTCAACCACATTTATGCTTGAATATGTGGTTGCATATATATTATTAGAGGAAATGAGGTAGAATAACATGGAAGGATCGACCAAGGATACCTTTATGCTGAGAGGTCGACTATCAGATAGAGGAAAAGGTAAATTCTCTAGTAGAAATACTAAGTATAAGGGTATATCTAAATCCTCAATCCAATCGACAAGAAAATGTTTGAAGTGCGATAAAGCTAAGAATTACAAAAGGAACTACAAGTCAAAGACTACAAATAAAATTTGAGGATATAGTGAGAATCAATTGACTAAAAGAAATAATTATTCATAAAAAGGAGACATGTATTTGGAATTGATTAGTACACAGTCAAATCATGATGATTGGTTGATCAACTCAAGTGCATCGTTTCATATGACACCTCACAAGGAATGATTCTGTGAATGTGAGAAGTATGAATGAGGAGATGTATTCTTGGGAGATGACTCAACAACCAATATTGTTGGAAGAAGTAGATTCTAATTGATGTTAAAGTATGGGAGGAGGAGAACCCTTCTAGGTGTGCTACATATTCTAGTTTTAGCAAGAAATATAATATATGTTAGAAAAATGAGTGATGCATGTGTGCACACTATATTTGATAAGGATTCATGAAATATGGTCTAGGGAGTGATGGTATTGATGAGAGGATATTGGACCGGAACCCTACACAATTTTTTGGGGAGCATCGACTCAACTGAATGCAATTGTACATTTTTTCCTGAGATCAACTTGGTTGTTCCTAGTATAATCAACCAAAACATGTTATGGCACTAGAGGATGGACATATTGGAGAAAAATGTATTCAAGCTATGTACAGTAAAGGTATGGTTGATGGATTCCCTGATTGTTCGTTGGAAGTCAATTTATATTAACATTGCATTTGAATAAAATAGAATCATGTGAGATACCCATCTAGAGCTACAAGGGAAAAAGGGATTTTGGAATCGATGCATAGTAATGAACTGGATCCATCACTAGGAGGATCTATGCATTATATATCCTTCATATATGATTTATCAAGGAATACATGGATATTTTTCCTAAGAAAGAAATATGAGGTTTTCAGTAAGTTCAAAGAGTTTAAATATATTGTGGAAAACCAAACAGATAAGAAGATCAAGGTGTTGAGAAATGATAACAAAGGTGAATTTTGTGGTAAAGAGTTTGAGTAGTCTAAAGGTAATGTGGAATAGCATGCCAAAATATTTCTCCCTATACCCCTCAATAAAATGGATTTGTTGAAAGAATGAACAAAAATTTGATGGAAAAGGAAAGGAGCATCCTCAGCAGTGATGGGATAGCATACGAATTCTAGGCAGAGGTAGTCAAACACTATTGGTTATCTAGTAAATAGATATCCCTCATCAGTGCTAGTCGACATGACTCTGCATAATGTATGGTTTGGTAAGAGGCCTTCTCTCTCACATATTAGAGTTTTTGGTTGTGATGCATTTGTGAATGTTCCCAAGGAAAGGAGGAACAAGTTGCACAATAAGGAAAACAAGTGTATTAATGCAGGAGCATCACTGTCATCATGTAATGAGGTGCGGTGGAAGATGACTCAACATATAGTGCAACGCACTTTAACTAGTTTGGATCCCAAGGAAGGCGCATCACTTGAATTTAGAGACTTTTGTAATTAAATATCCCATGAGATATTCATGATAGAGCCATTGTATATGCTCCAGAAGGTTGTAATTGTCTTTAATGCCTGTGGGATTGTACAGATTTTGAGCATCGACTCATATCTTAATTGTAATTGTTCATCTATTGTAATAAACTTAGTAGTAGAATGATTTTAATTGTCATATGAAAGCACTAAAATAGTCTAGAGGGAATGCTCAAGAAGCCCCTTCGTGTATAAATTAATGTAATCTATGCCCAGAGGAGGTTGTTGAATATTGTTGAATAAATATAGAAAAAGAGAATTTCTCACACATTTCTGAGATTGTGAATTTGTTTATCTCTGAGAAACTAAATAGATGTTGTGTCGTTATCTCTGTGTATGAATGTGTATATCAATGTTTTAGTGAATTAGTCCTTGATTTAGTTATAATTTTTAAATGTTTCTCTTCTGTGAATCTTAGTTCAAAGAGTGCATAGTGCCAACACAAGGTGTATGGAGGTCGAACCTCTTATAGGTTCAAAAGCTCGGGAGAGATAGTGTAAGTTTAGACAGAGTGAGCGCAAGGAGTGCGCCTACACTCAAAGTAGTGTAAAATATCAGAGGAGAGACAAAGTGAAAGGAGTGCACAGAGCCAACACTTCGTTAATTGTTTATAAAGATCAAGAAAGAAGTGCAAAGTGTGCACCATAGTTCGAGGAATTCAAGAGCCAAAGATTAGGAGGGATAGAAAGTATAAGGTTCCAGGGAGGAACACAAGAAGAGTAGAAATCCCTTTGTTTTAGGTTCGAGTGGACAAGATCTATCCGAGAGGAGTCAGAATCCCTCACAGTCATTCAATAAAGGAGAAGGACTGTGGTTGTTAATCCCAAATTCCTTCAGAATTTGCTACTAGAAAATATTTAAGTTGTTTGTTGCAAGTGAGGTTCGGAGTCCCGAAGCTCCGAAGACCCGGAGTGAATATCCACCATAGATTAGTGGGTGAGTGCAAGTCATTGGATCCTCGATTGGTTTGTCTATTCGAAACTTCGGGAAAATTTGGTCATTGCCACATGGAGTGGAAAATCTCCCGAAGTCCGAAGTTAGACCTACCCATCAATTGGTGGGTAAGCGTGGACTGTATATTTCCAAGTTGTTCAGAATTTGGTTATTCGGAAGTTTTTGGTGAAAATTGGTTTGGCATGGAAGAGTCTCAAATCCCAGAGCCCTGAAGTCTTTCTTAGCCATATATCATGCCAAGTAGTATGGATCGTTGATCCCTAAACTCTTCAAAAGTTTAGTGGTTCATCTATTCGGTAGAATTTTTTTATTTAAGGTTGGAGCGGAGAAACTCCCGAAGCCCAAAATTTTGTAGCGCCGGAATAAACGCTTCCAAATTAAGCCCAAGGTTTTCAACTTGAGGTCACGAGAACGAATCATAGGAGCAAGAGGACCCTCGCGAATACAAATTTTCACACAGTACCAGAAAAATTCCTATGGTAAAGAGTTTAAGGGTTTTGTGGGGACCCGAGAGCCATTCTAGCTCCTATGTAGTTTGATCCTAAACTAGGAGGTCGTGCAGGCCCATAGGGGGTTTGCGACAAGTGGTATCAGAGAAAGACAAATCTATGTGTGTAAATATATATATCGTAAGTCATGTCGTTGAGGAAATGTAGGGAGAGACCTGTAGACAATGCAACTATGGAGGTGGAAATGAGACAAATTCATGCAATCTTGGATGCCATGGAAACAACACAAAGGAGAGCACTTGAGGTTGGTGATGTTAGTGATGATAAAATTGAAAATATAGAAGAAGAAGAAGTTGTAGGAGAAGAAGCAACAGAGGAGTGATTGTTGAGAGTTGTTGTTAAGATGGGAACCAGAGAAAAGATGGAAGTTCTCATGTATGAAGGTAATTTGAATGAAGAATAATTGCTTGACTGGATAAGTTCTTTAGAAAAATACTTTGATTATGAGGAGATTGATGATGAGAAGAAAGTAAAGCAAGCAACGACCAAGTTGAAGGGACATGCAGCTTTATGGTGGGACGAGTTGCAAGCTAATAGAAGGAGAAAAGGTAAGACCAATATTAAGAGTTGGGATAGGATGGTAGTTAAGCTTAAGGCTAAATTCATACCCAAGGATTATCAATTGAATATATTCATAAGCTTGAATAATCTGAGACAGAAAGGTTTTCCGGTGAAGGAATATACTGAAGAGTTCTATAAACTGAATATAAGAGCAGGACATAAGGAAAATGATGAAGAGAAAGTTGTTAGATATATAAATGGATTGAGGTATGAAATCCAGAATGAGATTAGTCTAGTGTTGGCAGCCAATTCACATTTTTCTACTATCTTATAAGCTGCCTACACCAGTGTTTTGCAAACCTTAATTTTGGTCGCAATCCTTGAATAAAACGACACTATTATTTTTGCGTAATGTGCACACTTACCTTGGTTCCCGTTTTCACGACTGTAAGCGTGAAAACGTTGGTTTTCGAAGTCACATTAAAATTGTCACTGAACTGTCGTTATCAGGCTTGTCGATATGCCCATTTCGTTTACAATTTACTTATCATTATGCAGTTGGCAAAACCTCTTGATCTGTACTCATTTGGCATTCTTTGATTGATTATACAGTTTTGTTTCATGAGTGATTGAGTTTTTGATGCATTGGTGATTGGATTTACATGTTCTTTGATCGATCCACTTGATCATTGGTTTCATAAAAACACATTGGTGTTATGGTTAAACTCTTGGTATAAATCTTTTTATACAACACATGTCACATAGTCAAACCCTTGGTATTGGTTTCGATTCATTTGTTTGGTTTTGAAACTATAACTATTGCTCGCGTGAATGTTTAATCCACTTACCATTGATTTCATTGGTCAAGCGAATGGAATAATTGTTAACCTATACAATAGTCGGTTGAATAGCTATTTGCATCGTTGGTTGTACTATAGATATGACTGTCGTGCATGTATGAACTAGCTTCACCACCTTCGCACGATATGTCATTAATGTTTACTCCTATCCCTGTTTCACCTTTGCTAGTTTCGGGTAAGCCTGTGAGCATTCTGCTCCTGCGTATGCTGTGATTCAAACCCTGGCTCGTTCACATTGCTCAATGTGTGCTCTTCTCTATGGCACCGGTGGTGCAAATTGAGCCGAACGGTAGTCAAGATCTGTTACTCTTTGATAACGCCCGTAAGGATTTACAAGATAATGGTTGGCTCACGTTTATACAGAGGTTCGAGGGTTTCAATCTATTTGTTGCACAGCAATTCGCCCTTACCTTTGATGGGTGTAGGGCCAAAGTAGGTGACATTCAGATTGAAATCAGTGAAGAGTTCATTAGCTCTGCCATAGGATTAGCAGCCACGGGCCAGCGATGGTTTAAAAACTCTAAATTTGATGAGGTGCCATGGCCATTACTGTTTGTATCACGAAAGGTCACATCCTGTGACAAAGGTATGCATATTTCCACACTTAAACCTAGGTGGAACGATCTTTTGATAGTGGTTAAAAAATTTGTGACCTGTGAGGGTCGGTATGGACTGGTTTTTCTTTATCACCTTCGACTGTTAATGAATTTCATGGGTTATCCATTGAACATGCCATTTTACTTCCTGCGTAGTATTTACAAAATGGCTAAGAGGTTTAAACGCGAGAAGGCTGACAGCAGCTTGTTTCACCATGGCTTGATTAGACTCGGCGTCGTTCACCATTTAAACCTTCACAGCGATAATTGGCAAGCTTTTCTCTCTCTAAATGGCTTTGTCGATTCAGAGTTTGTCCAAATCGACAAGTCTGTGCTTAGTGAGACTATGGTCAGGCCACCCGTGCCTTTCCATGTCCTTCTGCCCTCTCCCAAACCCTCGGTTGGCCCTGATATCAACCTACCCGACATATTAATAGACAAGACCCAGGCTATTAAGAAGCATGTGAATAAAAAGGTTAAAGGTAACCCTACCGTCGATAGCAAAGGTAAAAAGAATGCTCTATTGATATCGAGGCTTGCCCGGAATAAACCTAAGCCAAATGCTGGGCAAAAGCCCATAGTTCTCAGTGAGGACTTGGACTCTGATGTCAAACGTTTTCTAGCTGAAGAGTATCCTTACTCCCATGGATTACGCTCTGAGCCACCCTATGACTATGTTTCTAATTTCCCCCCGTGCCTAAAGAACAATCCCAGCTACCCAGGGATTAAGCTACATAATGAAACCCTCGGTGATTTAAACAAACCCTCGCCTGCAATTTCGAAGCCTGGGAAGTCGTCATGCAGCCAATGTGATGTGTGGCTGGAGCACTACTACACTGATGTTCCCTTATTACAATCGAAGATCAAATCTTTAGAGAACCAAGTCACAGTGTTGTCAAGAGAAAAGGACAGGCTTCAAGCTAATGACAAGAAGCAGAAAACCATTGGTTCGATCGTTTTTAGGAATGTCGAATCGGCAACAGCCTTCGTCAATTCCAAATTATCATGACCAAGTCATTTCTCTTATCTAGGTATGAATTTCAATATCAATTTTATTTTATGAATTGCTTGAATTAATATAATGAATCGAGTTTTGGTTTTCGATTAGCTCTGTCCATTCTTCGAAATGACTCTGTCATAGTTTGATTATCAAAAACGGTTATGATTGTGGATCCTGTACAGTAGGTTCATTTTACTAAAATTAAATGTACATATGATTTGGTTATGCGATTTGTCATGCCCAGTTTAGTACAAGCAATTCATTGATTTTGATTTGTTTGGTTTGTTTGTGAATCAATTCTGTTTGATAGTCGATTTGGTATGATTTTAATTAGTTTCGTTTGCTCCTAATAAACTCAAAACGACTATGTTCTGTATTGAATTAGTATTCTCAATTGGATTTTAATTATCTTTGACCTATATGAAAGATCTACTTGCTATAATCGTGGACTTGTGTTGATTCATAACGGCTGTAACAAACACAAACTGTTTTGATTCGTTTTGATTTGATTGATGCATGTCTTGAGTTAAGCACGATTTCATGTTTTGAGTTAGATTGAAATAGAAAGTAGATTTGATACTTCTCTATTGGTTTTTATTTTCAAAAACGATTTTGTCTCTGTTGAATTCGTATGAGAAAACTCGGCTAATAGTTCATTTTTGAAATTGATTCAAGTAATGATTTCGTTGAATTTCAATCGATTTTGTCTGCCCCCAATTGGAAATAACAAATGTTGGACAAGTCCCACAGATCCTACTATCAACCGATTAATTCCATTATGATTTCATTTGTGATAATTTATATACCAGTTTTGGTTTGATTCGCTAATAGCATGGATCGTTTGTTTATGTTTAATATAGTGCTATCAATTTGAGAAAACGATCCTGTTGATTTCGTTTGGATTCGAAGTGATTTTGTTAATGGCTGGAGCAACATAAACTATTGGTTTTGATTTCAATTGATCCATGAAACGATTTCATTGTTGTTGAGTTATCCAATACGATTTTGTTAACCCGAATTGGTGATAACGAATTAAACAGAGTTTATCCATCTCTGTTATCATTTGGTTGAATACGATTTGGTTTGTTCAATTTGCATACAAGTGTCGATTTGAATGATTCTTTTAGCAATCAAATATTTTTCAATAGTTTGAATATATTTTCTAAGATTCGAACTGATTTTAAACGATTATGTGTTTGATTTAGACCAGCTACAGAATCGCAAGATTCTGTAGCTAGTCTTAGAAATTAGATTTTTGTTAATTTTATTAATAAAATATCCTCTAATATTGTCTATTCTTGTCCTTTTTTAGGTACATACGAATTTCCATGATCAATTAGGCATGCTGTGGCAGTTTAGGAGATATTTGTGTGATGTAGTTTTTATTTTAAGTGTTAGTTTAGTCAGATTTTGCAGATTATCTCCAGATTCCTGTAAACTGTTTTGATAATTCCCACAGGGATGTTTTACCCTGTGGGAGGTCTTTAAATACTTGTTATTTTTTGTAATAAGAATCATCCTCACTTGTGGGAGAACCAGACTATGGATTTATGACTCAGACTGAGATGAAAGTTGATGTCTTGTAACAGCTTTCGCTTTCAATATATCAAACTTTTGTTTCAAGTTTTATGCATATCAGTTTGCAGTTGATTATAGACTACTTTAGCTATCATAATCTATTGTAGGATGATATAATTTGATTAATGTGTTATCCATATCTGATCTCTTTCATTATTTAAAAGTACATCAATTACTTTGTTTCAGTTAATGAATCATAGATTTCTCTTCTTCGTTAATTGAATCATTTTGTATAGATCTTTGCATACAGATTTATCTAACTGTGAAGATTTATAAATCATAAGGTTGTTGTAAATTTGTATGTCTTGTTTGTCCTGTAATTATATTTGAAGAGCACAGTTGCTTCTAGTTTACGAGAAGCTCGTGGATAATCCGGTGTGGGTTTCCTCCCTCTGATCAGCTAAGACAATCATCGCATACACAGGACAAACCTGGAGCGTTACTTCAGGTCATTTTGTTAGTTAGTATTTAATAGTTAATTTGTTAGTATAGTATAAGTAGTTTAGTTAGATATAGGTATAGTTTAGATTAGTAGTTAGAGTTATTATTTTAGTTGCTTAGTTTAGTTATTTTTATGTTAATTCTTTTTCATAAAATTAGAAAATCAAAAAACAATAGTCTCGTTGTCTTAGGACAGATTACAAATGAATTTTCTAGGTTTTCATTCAAAACTGTAATTTGTAAATGTTGTACATTTGTAAATAAATTTGACTCTGTTAGTACTAGAACATTTGATTTTATAGAATTATAGTTGTGTAGTATTAGATAGTAAATTGTATATATAAATAGTTTAGATTTGTTTATTAGTTTGTTTTAATAGTTATTTTTAGTTAGATTAGTTAATTTAGAGTAGTTTTCTTTTGTTT
>SNQJ01S0030865.1:58880-70382 GCA_010110895.2 Picea sitchensis
TCTTTCTAATTTAAGAATGAACCCTAAAGAGAAAGTTAAAGACTTCAATCAAATATTCTTAACACTTAAAAACTGAATCCCTGTGGATTCCATGCCTGTCGACAATCTCATAATAGCATACTATACTAAAGCCTTGCATCAAAGTATAGCTATTTGGGTTAAACGATCCAAGAAAGCCACGTTGTTAGAAGCCTTCAAGGAGGCCAGCCAGATTGAAAAATACATACTTAGTCTTAAAGACTCTACTAGCAATGAAAGAGAGACTAGTTCTTCTTCCAAAAAGAAGATCGAAATCCTCCCCAGACCTACTCAAAGTAAAGCACAACCTGAAAGCTCGGATTTAGAAAACTTAACTAAAGTTGTTCAAAAACTGTCAAATCAAGTTATAGACTTGAAGAAGACAACCGAAGAAGCTTCCTCGAGCAAAGGACCTTACAAGCCCCCGTTCAGGAAACCTTTTCCCACCAACCGACCTAATCCAACCATCGAAGGCCTTAATCTAGAAAGTTTGCAATACGCCCTTCAAACAATTCTAGAAGCCCAAGATAACCTGGTGTCTCCTGAGATTCCTGAGGAGGTAGTTGAACAAGAGACAGTTCAAGAAGAAGAGTCTTCTCCAAACATTTTTGGACACTTCTCGGATAGCATCTTTCAAGCCAACTTCGAGACGGTTCATCCTTACAATACTAGGAGTAAGACAGCAAACAAACCTTCTTCTGAAAACCCTACAAATTTACCTCCAAAGAAGTCTAAACCAGCTGAGACTAAATAGAGTAATGTGAACCCCAACTTAGATTATGATGTAGTTGAAGATCTTAAAAAGTTGAGAGCTAACATTTTTGTTTATGATCTATTGAAATTTCCATTTCTACTACAAAAAATGTTACAGAATATCTCAGAGAACGGCAAAAATGGTAATTCAAGTGGTAACAAGGTTGTACAGAACAAAGTTCCTCAGAATACTTCCACTAAAAACAATCCTAATCCTCAAGATAAAGGAAGACTTCCTATAAATAATGTAGATAAAGTAACTTTGGAAACTGCGAGTAAAAAGCCACAAACTACCACCCTTAGCACTCGCAAAAATGTACCTCCATTTTTGTTAACATTCGAAATCTTTAATAGAAATGTGCACAATTGTATGGTAGACTCAGGAGCATCATCCAATGTGATTCCATGGTCTGTATGTCAGAATATTAATGCTAAAGTTGAACCCTCCACCTTAAAAATCATACAACTTGATCAAACCAATGTCAAAGTTATAGGCGAACTAAAGAATGTGCTTATAAGATTATCGTCTAACCCCAAGGTTCGTCAAGTTATTTATATAATTGTTGTGGATATTCCAAAAGTGTATGGTTTGTTTCTAAGCAGGGACTGGTCCGAGCAGCTACACGGCTATTTCGCGACAGATTGGTCTCACCTATGGCTTCCAGAGAACGGAAAACCCAACAAGATCAAGGTAAATTGTGAACGCTACCTTAAGTTCAAGGTCACAGATTTGAACGATCCCAACGATCCATTTACACCTTCTGCCGATTCACCCAAAATACAAGGAATTGATACCTTTTTCAGCAATTTCATGGTCGAGGCTTCTGCTATCATCAATCCAGAACAGCAGTTCGAGATTGTAACATATGTGCAGCCAACATCTTCTATGCAACGGTCTCATGGACCTGATGAAAATCAAATTTGGTCTCTTTATTTCGACAGGTCAAAGTCCAAAGAAGGAGTTGGTGCAGGCTGCGTCATCATCGATCTGGCAGGTAACAAAACATTGATCGCATGTAGGCTAGAATTTGAATGTACTAATAACACTGCAGAATATGAGGCTTTACTGCAAGGTCTCAGAAAATCCTTGGATATGAACATTCAAAACTTGGTTGTCTTTGGCGACTCCCAAATAGTGGTTAGACAGGTAAGAGATTCTATCGACTGTCTATCTTTGCATCTCAAAAGATACCAATCCGAGGTATGGAATTTAATGAATAAATTTTCTGCTTTCAATATAAATTCCATTCCTAGATTGAATAATTCTGAAGCAGATCTATTAGCTAATGTAGCTTCTAAACTCTTTCCTGCAGAAGGCTTGTCCCCAGACTCGTTCTCCGTCGAACTGTTGTTCTGACCATCCGTTCCCGACAACATCATGAATTGGAGAGTCTTCGATGATGATCAGCAGATTATTAGCTTCCTGCATATGGAAGAAACTTTTCAAGGTGCGGTGATAGACGAACACACTCACGACAACAATTTGCACGATTTCACGGTAATACCAGATCCGAGAACTCATGAATCTTCATCGAACATGGTAAACTCGATCCCTAAATCTGTAGTTAGATTAGAGAAGTTTTATGATCTTCAAGATAAATTTTAAAAGTCGGTCAATTGTGAAACCAAGAGTTCCTCATTATCATACGAAAAAGTAAACTTAGGGACTAAGGACAATCTGCAGTGCATTAATTTAGGGTTGGGGTGTTCTCAACAAGAAAAAGTTTCATTTATTAAATTGTTTAAAGAATTTAAAGATGTCTTTGCATGGATGTATGATGACCTTAAAACTTTTGACCCTAACATCATACAACATGTCATTCCTATGAAACCCCAAACCTTGCCCTTCCAAAAAAAATTGAGAAAAATGCACCCTAAGCTCGAACCGATCGTTCAAAAAGAATTGAATAAGCTCCTAAATGCTAAGATTATTTTCCCTGTTAGGCACACTCAATGGGTTTCTAACCTTGTTATTGTCCGGAAGAAAAGTGGGGAAATTCGACTCTGCGTCGATTTCTAAAACCTTAATAGAGCATCTGATAAAGACAATTATCCTGTCCCACCCATGGAATAGATCCTTCAACAGGTATCTAGTTCTAAGAGGCTATCCTTGTTGGATGGTTTCTCAGAGTACAACCAAGTCCTGATGTCTCCTCCAGATCAAATTAAAACTACCTTCCGCACCCCGTGGGGCACCTATGCTTATCGAAAAATGCCCTTTGGATTGATTAATGCTGGTGTCACTTTCCAGAGAGCAATGGACATCACTTTCCGAGGCTTAATCAATCAATCTGTTGTAGTTTACTTAGATGATGTTACCATATTTTCTAAAAGAAAAACTAATCATCTAGCTCACTTACGAGCCGTTCTACAGCGATGTCGTAAATACGGCATCTCCTTGAATCCTAAAAAATCCATCTTTGCAGTAGAACAGGGTAAACTCTTGGGATTTATTGTGTCGAACGAAGGGATGATTATCGACCCCGAAAGGACTCAAGTCATTGTGAAACTTCCCCCTCCTACATCCAAAAAGTCTATGCAGTCTTTCTTAGGCCAGATTAACTTCGTGAGGAGATTCATCCCTAGTTTCTCCGAAATGGTCAGGCCTTTACAGAAGTTAATTAAGAAAGACACCCAATATCACTGGGAACCCCTAGAAAATCAAGCTTTTAATGCAATAAAGAAGGCCATAATAGACGCATCGTCTCTCATGAGCCCCGAATTTTCTCAAGACTTTACACTCTACACTTTTGCTTCTATCCGTTCCTATGCCATCGTCCTAACTCAAAAGAACGTCGAGAACAACAAAGTACCCATCGCCTTTATGAGCTCTGCTTTCAAAGGCGTTGAACTTAATCACCCAGTAGTAGATCAGCAAGCCTACGCTGTTTTCAAAGCAGTTAATCATTTCCAATCTTATCTTTTGAAATCAAGGACGAAAGTTGTTGTCCCTTACTCGACCGTGAGGAACCTGTTAGTGCAGAAGGAACTAGGTGAAAAGAGGGCTAACTGGGTCACCTCCTTGCAGGAGTATGACATAGAAATTACCCCAGCTCAGATAGTGAGAGGTCAAGGGCTATGAAAGTTAGTTGATGATTCAGCAACAGGACAGTAAGAAGAAAGTGATACGTCAAACCTAGGACAATGCGATCAAAATGCAATCTGTTGTACACAAAACTCGGTTAGTCATTGGTATGACGATATAAGATTTTGTCTTGAAAATGGGTCATCCCCCCGTCACCTGGATCCCACTAAAAGAAGAGCGTTGAGATTAAAGTCTACCTCCTTTCATTTGGTTAATGGTATTATGTTTCATCAAAATTTTGATGGTGTACTGATGCGTTGTCTTGAGAAGGACGAAGCAGAAAAAGTCTTGCTAGAGTTGCATGCTGGAGAAGCTGGTGGTCATTTTGGTGGTGACACCCCTTCCCATAAGGTTTTAAGAGCTAGTTATTACTGGCCCACACTTTTTAGAGACGCCCATGCTTTGTGTCGTAAGTGTATTATTTGTCAGAAAGCATCAGGGCGATTACAGAAACCAGCCTTTCCTTTACAGCCCGTCTCAGTAGATTCTCCTTTTTAGCAGTGGGGCCTTGATATCATAGGTCCAATCAACCCCCCGTCCTCACAAGAGCATAATTTCATCATAACAGCCACAGATTACTTTACCCGGTGGTCTGAAGATGCTGCGTTAAGAACTGTGAACACCAGTCAGGTAATTGCCTTTCTAAATTCAAATATTATAACTCGTTTTGGTATCCCTGACTGTTTATTATTCGATAACACTTCTTACTTTTCCTCTCTTGAGATGAGAAAGTTCTCTTTAGAAAAAGGAATCAAACTAAAGTATTATGCTAGCTATTACCCCCAGGGCAACGGATTGGCAGAATCAACAAACAAGAACTTGATTAAAATCATCAAGAGAACGGTGGCTGAAAATCACAAAAATTGGCACAATGCACTATTAAACGTGTTGTGGGATGATAGGGTAACACCAAAATATGTTGTAGGTAACTCCCCCTTTTTTCTCGTTTATGGCAGAGAAGCAATTATGCCACCTCACATTTTTCTTCCTTCACTACGGTTGTCGCAAAAAATCCAAGAAGAAGATTGTCCCCCTTTGGAAAATTGAATTAACGCTTTGATGAAGCTAGAAGAGGTAAGAGCCCAAGCTAAATGTAAGTTAGATCAACATCAACTATTGGTTAAAATTTGGTTCGATTCTAACTCTGCTTCTGATAGGAATTTTGAAGTAGGTGATCTCGTCTTGAAATGGGATAAACCGCATGAGGGAAAGGGAGAGCATACAAAATTTCAAAACTTATGGCTTGGACCATTTTTAATTGTTGAGAAGTTGGGTCCCAGTTCTTTCTGATTGCAAAACCTAGAGGGACAGCCTGACACCTATCCGATGAATGGCCAAGCCCTGAAAAGATACTTTGCTTGATAACAACCCTTGTACATTATGTACATATTTTGCTTTTGTTCTCTTTTTCTTTTGCCTTTATGTTTTTGATTTCTCCTTTGAGTTTATCAGTTTGTGTTTTTTCAAATACACATACCTGTATACTGAGCTATTCAGACAAAGAAAACAGAAAATTCCTTCGCTGAAATAACTGCTAAGAAAATTGTATAAACATCAATTGTATACTTCTGAAATTTATATCTGTGTTGGCAAAAAGTTTGTTGTTTGAAAGAAGTTGACTGATTTTGATCTCTGAGTAAATCCTGTCATGATCATCTATTATCTTTTTACGTTGTCCCTTTTACTTTAGGGAATGACTTAGAAGATGTCTCCCTGCCTTAGAAAGTTGCTTTTGTAAATGAAACATCTCTGGATTTTAATAAAGGACATTTCTAAAAAATTCTGCTAAGGTATAAAATAAAAATAAAAAATATGTTAAAATATCATAATTTTCAGCGTCACCCCGCTCAACTATATAAAATAAAATAAATCAATAAAAGAGTTGTGGGAAGTGCTTGTAAACCCGTCGGGATGCTGAACAAGTCTGTTGGCAGTGGGTAAATGCATGCACGACACCAAGACAACTTCGTCGTGGTACTGAATAGGCCCGCTGGCAGCGAAGCAATGTCAGGTATATGAAAATTTACAAATAAGAAACCTCTTAACCTTAAAATGTCCTTCATTCTGATCCANAACCCTGTCGAGGCTATGGATGCCTGCTGGAAGTAGTGGCTCTGTCAACAGTATTGGAGATTTTATCTTTAATATCGTGACTCGCTGGTCTTAAGACTGTTATCAGTTTTCATCTTTTAAAACACTACTAGAATAGTTGGTTAATGGTGATGTTTATACGATTTTCTGGTTGTTATTTTTGAGTTGGAATTATCCTTGTTGTCCTAATCTAAATTTGTTATTTTGGCATAGATAACTGCTTCTACCATTGTGTCGCCATTGTTGGCAGCCAATTCACATTTTTCTACTATCTTATAAGCTACCTACACCAGTGTTTTGCAAACCTTAATTTTGGTCGCAATCCTTGAATAAAACGACACTATTATTTTTGCGCTATGTGCACACTTACCTTGGTTCCCATTTTCACGACTGTAAGTGTGAAAACGTTGGTTTTTGAAGTCATATTAAAATTGTCACTGAACTGTCATTATCAGGCTTGTCGATATGCCCATTGCGTTTACAATTTACTTATCGTTATGCAGTTGGCAAAACCTCTTGATCTGTACTCATTTGGCATTCTTTGATTGATTATACAGTTTCGTTTCATGAGTGATTGAGTTTGTGATGCATTGGTGATTGGATTTAAATGTTCTTTGATCGATCCACTTGATCATTGGTTTCATAAAAACACATTGGTGTTATGTTTAAACTCTTGGTATAAATCGTTCTATACAACACATGTCACATAGTCAAACCCTTGGTATTGGTTTCAATTCATTTGTTTGGTTTTGAAACTATAACTATTGCTCGCGCTAATGTTTAATCCACTTACCATTGATTTCATTGGTCGAGTGAATGGCATAATTGTTAACCTATACAATAGTGGGTTGAATAGCTATTTGCGTCGGCGGTTGTACTATAGATATGACTGTCGTGCATGTATGAACTAGCTCCACCACCTTCGCACGATATGTCATTAATGTTTACCCCTATCCATGTTTCACATTTGCTAGTTTTGGGTAAGCCTGTGAGCATTCTGCTCCTGCGTATGTTGTGATCCAAACCCTGTCTCGTTCACATTGCTCACCATGTGCTCTTCTCTATGGCACCGGTGGTGCGAATTGAGTCGAGCGGTAGTCAAGCTCTGTTACTCTTTGATAATGCCTGTAAGGATTTACAAGATAATGGTTGGCTCACGTTTATATAGAGGTTTTAGGGTTTCAATCTGTTTGTTGCACAGCAATTTGCCCTTACCTTTGATGGGTGTAGGGCCAAAGTAGGTGACATTCAGCTTGAAATCAGTGAAGAGTTCATTAGCTCTGCCACAGGATTAGCAGCCACAGGCCAGCGATGGTTTAAAAACTCTAAAGTTGATGAGGTGCCATGGCCATTACTATTCGTATCATGAAAGGTCACATCCTGTGACAAAGGTATGCCTATTTTCACACTTAAACCTAGGTGACACGATCTTTTGATAGTTGTTAAACAATTTGTGACCTGTGAGGGTCGGTATGGACTGGTTTTTCTTTATCACCTTCGGTTGTTAATGAATTTCATGGGTTATCCATTGAACATGCCATTTTACTTCCTACGTAGTCTTTACAAAATGGCTAATAGGTTTAAACACGAGAAGGCTGACAACAGCTTGTTTCACCATGTCTTGATTAGACTCATCATCGTTCACCATTTAAACCTTCACGGTGATAATTGGCAATCTTTTCTCTCTCAAAATGGCTTTGTCGATTCAGATTCATTCCAAATTGACAAGTTTGTGGTTAGTGAGACTATGGTCGGGCCACCCGTGCCTTTCCATGTCCTTCTGCCCTCTCCCAAACCCTCGGTTGGCCCTGATATCGACCTACCTGACATCTTAATAGACAAGACCCAAGCTGTTAAGAATCCTGTGAGTAAAAAGGTTAAAGGTAACCCTACTGTCGATAGAAAAGGTAAAAAGAATGCTTGATTGATATCGAGGCTTGCCCGGAATAAACCTAAGACAAACGTTGAGAAAAAGCCCATAGTTCTCAATGAGGACTCGGACTCTGATGTCGAGAATTTTCTAGCTGAAGAATATCCTTACTCCCGTGGCTTATGTTCCGAGCCACCCTATGACTACGTTTCTAATTTGCCCCCGTGCCTAAAGAACAATCCCAGCTACCCAGGGATTAAGCTACATAATGAAACCCTCGGTGATTTAAACAAACCCTTGCCTGCAATTTCGAAGCTCGGGCAGTCGTCATGCAGCCAATGTGATGTGTGGCTGGAGCGCTACTACACTGATGTTCCCTTATTACAATCGAAGATCAAATCTTTAGAGAACCAAGTCACAGTGTTGTCGAGAGAAAGGGACAGGCTTCAAGCTAATGACAACAAGAAGAAAACCACTGGTTCGATCGTTTTTAGGAATGTCGAATCGGCAACAGACTTCGTCAATTCCAAATTATCATGACCAAGTCGTTTTTGTTATCCATGTATGAATTTCAATATCAATTTCATTTTATGAATTCCTTGAATTAATATAATGAATCGATTTTTGGTTTTCGATTAGCTCTGTCCATTCTTCGAAATGACTCTGTCATAGTTGGATTATCAAAAACGGTTATGATTGTGAATCCTGTACAGTAGGTTCATTTTACTAAAATTAAATGTACATATGATTTGGTTATGTGATTTGTCATGCCTAGTTTAGTACAAGCAATTCATTGATTTTGATTCATTTGGTTTGTTTGTGAATCAATTCTATTTGATAGTCGATTTGGTGTGATTTTAATTAGTTTTGTTTGCTCCTAATAAACTCAAAACGACTTTGTTCTGTATTGAATTAGTATTCTCGATTGGATTTTAATAATATTTGACCTATGTGAAAGATCTACCTGATATAATTGTGGACTTGTGTTGATTCATAACGGCTGTAACAAACACAAACTGTTTCGATTCGTTTTGATTTGATTGATGCATGTCTTGAGTTAAGCACGATTGCCTCTTTTGAGTTAGATTGATATCGATAGTAGATTTGATACTGCTCTATTGGTTTTTATTTTCAAAAACGATTTTGTCTCTGTTGAATTCGTATGAGAAAACTTGGCTAATAGTTCGTTTTTGAAATTGATTCAAGTAATGATTTCGTTGAATTTCAATCGATTTTGTCTGCCCCCAATTGGCAATAAAAAACGTTGGACGAGTCCCACAGATCCTGTTATCAACCGATTAATTCCATTATGATTTCGTTTGTGATAATTTATATACCAGTTTTGGTTTGATTCGCTCATAGCATGGATCGTTTGTTTATGTTTAATATAGTGCTATCAATTTGAGAAAATGATCATGTTGAGTTCGTTTGGATTCGAAGTGATTTTGTTAATGGCTGGAGCAACATAAACTGTTGGTTTTGATTTCAATTGGTCCATGAAACGATTTCATTGTTGTTGAGTTATCCAATACGATTTTGTTAACCCGAATTGTTGATAACGAATTAAACAGAGTGTATCCATCTATGTTATCATTTGGTTGAATACGATTTGGTTTGTTCAATTTGCATACAAGTGTCGATTTGAATGATGCTTTTAGCAATCAAATATTTTTCAATAGTTTGAATATATTTTCTAAGATTCGAATTGATTTTAAACGATTCTGTGTTTGATTTAGACCAGCTACAGAATCGCAAGATTCTGTAGCTAGTCTTAGAAATTAGATTTCTGTTAATTTTATTAATAAAATATCCTCTAATATTGTCTATTATTGTCCTTGTTCAGGTACATATGAATTTCCATGATCAATTCGGCATGTTGTGGCAGTTTAGGAGATATTTGTGTGATGTAGTTTTTATTTTAAGTGTTAGTTTAGTCAGATTTTGGAGATTATCTCCAGATTTCTTGTAAATTGTTTTGATAATTCCCACAGGGATGTTTTACCCTGTGGGAGGTCTTTAAATAAATGTTATTTTTTGTAATAAGAATCATCCTCACTTGTGGGAGAACCAGACTATGGATTTATTACTCAGACTGAGACGAAAGTTGATGTCTTGTAACAGCTTTCGCTTTCAATATATCAAACTTTTGTTTCAAGTTTTATGCATATCAGTTTGCAGTTGATTATAGAATACTTTAGCTATCATAATCTATTGCAGGATGATATGATTTGATTAATGTGCTATCCATATCGGATCTCTTTCATTATTTAAAAGTACAGCAATTACTTTGTTTCAGTTAATGAATCACAGATTTCTCTTCTTCGTTAATTGAATCATTTTGTATAGATATTTGCATACAGATTTATCTAACTGTGAAGATTTATAAATCATAAGGTTGCTGTAAATTTTTATGTCTTGTTTGTCCTGTAATTATATTTGAAGAGCACAGCTGCTTCTAGTTTACGAGAAGTTCATGGATAATCCGGTGTAGGTTTCCTCCCTCCGATCAGCTAAGACAATCATCGCATACACAGGACAAACCTGGAGCATTACTTCAGGTCAGTTTGTTAGTTAGTATTTAATAGTTAATTTGTTAGTATAGTATAAGTAGTTTAGTTAGATATAGGTATAGTTTAGATTCGTAGTTAGAGTTATTATTTTAGTTGCTTAGTTTAGTTAGTTTTATGTTATTTCTTTTTCATAAAATTATAAAATCAAAAAACAATAGTCTCGCTGTCTTAGGACAGATTACAAATGAGTTTTTCAGGTTTTCATTCAAATCTGTAATTTGTAAATGTTGTACATTTGTAAATTAATTTGACTCTGTTAGTAATAGAACATTTGATTTTATAGAATTATAGTTGTGTAGTATTAGATAGTAAATTGTATATATAAATAGTTTAGATTTGTTTATTAGTTTGTTTTAATAGTTATTTTTAGTTAGATTAGTTAATTTAGAGTAGTTTTCTTTTGTTTTCTTAGGACTTAGATCAGCTAACGGAGCCTCTAAACCCGTCAAGGTGGGTTATCCCAAACGGATTGGGTTATTTAGACAACCTCGGACCGGATCCACTCTCCCAGTTGACGGACGGTCAATTTCGCCCGTCAACATCTAGTAATGATGAGGACTGTAGAATATGATTATCAGATAGCCCTGAAAACATAAGAAATTTTGGCAAGGAAGCAGAGTTAGAGGAACAGTGGAAAGATTCCTAACAAAGGAAAAGGAACCACCAGAGAAAAGTTCCATAAATCAAGGGGAGAAGATGGAGGCTTTAACAGTCAGAAAAATAGAGGAGGAAGTTCTTTAGGAGGATACTCTAGAGGAAGGATACCTTTTCCAAGAGGTAGAGGAAGAGGCATAGGAGGATAAGTCAAGTGTTATGCTTTCGGGAAAACAAGGCACATGTCTTGGGAATGTCCTGAAAATAATAATGTAGGAGTTAGAGAATCTCACATTTTGGAGGCACAACAGAGGAATGTGGAGATAGAGATGAAAGAAGAAGTAGTTGAAGAGGGAAGATCTCTCTTGATGAGGAAAGCTCTTGTGAAGCCACAAAAAGAGGTACGAGAACCAGCCCAAAGAAACAGTTTATTCAGAACTACTTGCAATACCAAATACAAAGTATGCAAGGTGATCATAGATAATGGGAGCACTAAAAATTTAGTATCCATGGAGATGGTG
>SNQJ01S0030866.1:9027-21657 GCA_010110895.2 Picea sitchensis
GGCCTTAGGAATTTTTTCTTGTTACATAGATTTGTGTCATCCCCCATTTGGTTACTCTTCCAAACATATGGAGAGTTTTTGGTGCCTCCTGTATCACAAACTTATATCAATTTTCATCTTCCTGAGTCTCATCATTCTTTCGTTCTTTTGTCCAAGGGAATTTTTATCCAACCTGAGTCGGCCATTCTATAGTTTATCTCTTGAATTTCATGATTTGGCCATCCAGAGAGTCCAATCAAGTCCACATTCAAAGTTAATGAAGTCCTATGCCTGATGATTGAGATCCTCTAGTCTTTCCCTGACGACATCTTGACGACCTCATGGGAGTGAGTCTTAGACTCCCATTATACTCCTACCTTAGTTTTAAAGATCTTGAAGTTGTTGTTTGAGCTATGAAGTCCTCATCTCCAGCTGTAGGCATCAATGCTTCTTGAAGATTTATATCATACTTGTATATCTTCAAATGATTTTGAGATGTAGATCTATTGTGTATTGTTTGAGGCTACACTTTATACATACATTTATATGACATCGATATATAATGTACTTGATTGGCATCCATGATTAGTTCATCCCAAGAATGGGTATGCCCACCTTAGAGATATTATTGCAGATGGCAAGTTCCTGAACTCTGGTCCCAAGCTCACTCAACTCTGTGTCTTCCCATTGGTAAAAATATTTTAATGTATTTCAGCCATCGTTTTCTCTTCTGATCCCACACATTAGGGGGCATCTGTTATAGTTAAAAAATTCTCTACCTATGCATACATGGTATTGGCCTTTCCACTTACACAATTTTCCAAAAAATGCTGAGGATCCTTATTAAAAAAACATTTTTTGGAACATGTACGTGCCCTGTTGAACTACTTACCACGTACACATTCTAGTTGCATACTAGTCAGAACGCCTACATACTCTAGTTTCATACTATAAAACTCGCCTTTACCTCCAAAAGTTGCAAGGAATTCGGCGGCGTTTACAGACTATCAAGGGTTTCCCTATGATTTTACCAATTATAGCTTGTCCCCAAACAAAAAAACCATATTTTTCTCATATAAAAGAGGTTTTGGGGTCCCATTTACAACACCAAGCAATAGACCAAAGAAACTCTACCAAAATCTCTTCCCCTTCTACCCCAAGTTTTGGAGTCATTTCTAAGATTTGGCCTTAGCATTCCCCTCCAACCCTTTTTTCTTATACAACCCTTTCCCTTTTCCGAAGATATCAGTTGGTTGTGAGAGGCAAGTATGGAATGATGCACTTGGAGCAGCAATAAGAGGAGCCCAAACATGGTCACATCGTGTTTTTCGATAAGAAGGTTGTAATCTTTGTAATCTTCATATCTGAATAAAAGAGTTATTTTTTGTCCCAAACATTGTGTTTATTTTCTTTCATTTGATTTATGCACTTATATCTACATCTGAACACTAACATTGATAAGTAGAGATAGTATATCTTGTAGAATTGTTTTATAAGTTTTTTGCAGGACAGATTTGGGAGGATCCCAACAATCCGAGAAACTACAAAGGAGAAAGAGGTCTACACCAGCCGAAAGGACCTAAGGTACACCTACTTTCCCTTCTCTTATATTTTAAGTTCATATAGTTTGGGGTAGTTTAGGTATAGAAATGTATTTTAAGGGACGTCAGTGCTCTTCCTGTACTTCGACCTGGTATAGTAATAGGGGGATTTTCCTCGCTAGCACATGCAAATTGGATGAGAATTTTTTTTTATCAAAAAAATACTGCCAGGTAATCGAAGGCGGCCACCACTCCTCAGTAGGTATAAAATGAATTTTTTTTCATTTATTTTTCCTTGGATTTGTTTTATAAGTAACTACTTGCTTTTTTTAAGGTAAATGTATTGTATGAAGAGATCTTGTACACCTCTCTTCTTCCATGATCTCACATTTTATTCCAGGTAAGTGCTTGTTTTTTTTGTAGGCCGCAGGAAGATTGAGAGGTCATTCGACGCATGAGTAATTCTTGAAGACAAATTTCATTCCAAATGGGCATGCCCTATAGAACTCCAATAATGAATATGAAATGTCATGAGATGTTTTTCCATGTTCAAATCTCAGGTCCTTAGGATCTTGGCCCAATGATGTCTCAACAAGAAGATTTTTTTTCAAAAGTTGTAGATGGATCCAGAACAAGAGCCGTGAAGAATTGATTTAAAGAGTTTCAAGACCAAAGATCCAAAATTTAAATGTCATTTCCACATTTCCCATTTCTACATAAACCATGCCATTGTTACCAAGGGATCCTTATAGAATATCTCATGATCATCGTGCCCATTAACCAACACCATTGTATGCATATACATTTAATTCCTCTTAGCTCAATGATACACGCATGTTGAAGTTCATAAAGTCTCATTTTCTTATGTTATTATCTCTAAAAGCCAATGACCATTAAACAAATATCATTCATATAACCACTACACCTAAATAAAAACTTCAACCTCCACCACTCCATCACTTCCATGATTTTATGACCCACTCACCCCTAACCCACACAATAAATTTATCTTGTCCCACTTACAACGCCAAGTTACACTGCTATCCTATCCCTTCCCTTATTAAATTTGATGGTGAAAGCTTGTCTTAGGCTCCATCAAACCCTGGGAATTCTTGAAAACCATCTTGGTAGAAGGTATTCTTTGGGAATAAAAAACAATTATGAATGTGAAAACCCTTTGGGTCCACTTAGACAGATCTTGTTTGAAAAGCATCTTGTTGGAGGACAAGGTTTGCAAATAAAATGATAAATAAACGATTCCATCTGAGTTTCTCTCTAAATAAAAATTTCCATGTTACTTTATGAATAATTATTTCGAAGATAAATAAGGATTTGCAAGATTCCTTACTACATTATAAGTCTATTCCATATCTACACTATGCCACATGCCCCAAGCTCCACACTGCACTTCCTTACAAAGTTTCTACATCATTGTGGACCATATCATATCAGGATGCTTCTACAAACATTATGGACTTCATAGGTAGGTGCAACTATGATTATTTCTCTTTTATTTAATCACAATTCATTAGGTGCTATGGATTTGTATTTGGAAAATTACATAGGTTTGTGTCCTACTTCCTCATCTTTTTCCATTTCTCAAGGGTAAGAAATATTTTCAATTTCGGGGGGCGGGCATTTTCTATTAATTTACCTATCTTGACCATGCCATTATCACTATTTCCCATCCATTCTCATCCCTATTCATTCCAAAACCTCCCTTGTTCCATGTGACCCATGGCATCATCTCCCATAAGCTTGTTGAAGGGATAAAAGGGTACAATTGTTGTTAAGAAAGACATTATTTTTGTTACACAAGAACCAATAATAAGAAAAAACCCTATTGTTTCCACAAAATAACCAACAATAGAAGCCTTTGATTCTACCACACAAGAACCAATAGCAGGAGCACAAAAATCCACTTTTGTTGCTCCACAAGAACTAACAACAGAGAAAACAACGACTGACATGAACAAGATCATGAAACTATTGGAAGAAAGAAATTTTCTTCCCCACAAGAACCAAAATAGAAGAAGCTACCATAGAAGCCATTCCTATATAAGAATACATAGGTATGGGGTTTATTTATATGGTTCACTAATATATATGTGGGTTCAAATTTTAAAAGGTTATTTTTGTTGATTGGAGGCCACATGGATCAACACTATCTTTATCATATTTTGGATAGTAATATAAGCAATTTGATGGAAACAATATATTTACACGTGGTCATTTATCATGATTTGTACATTTGGCAGTAGAAAGGGATTTTATTGTGTACATTTGGAAGTAACATGGGGGGAATGATCAAGCACAAAAGGTAAAATCCATTAACATCCTTCTAGTAAAATCCTTTATGGAAGCTTCTAGGAAGGTTCATTATATTGGAGTGCATTGAAAAAATGGAAGTCCTTATAACTTGATTGTCGGTTGCATGAGAACATGCAACATATCCAGTTTGGGGGAGATGTTGGGCCATGTAATTGTCATCATTTTTATGTTATCTTTCCTTATTTTCAATTCCCTCCTGCTTATCCATCATCTCGTATTGATGCTTATTAATCCATTTTAATGATTATATATGGGATTTAGAACCAAGGTGATTTCCATTGCATTTCTTTAGTATTTTATATGAATTATGGTTAAACATTAGAGAAAGACCATATTTGCATTTATTTTTTAGTTAATCTGCAAAGATGATGTGCTAGATAGGATGTGATATCAAAGTATTTTGGTTTCCACTCCTGCAACTCAGTTTCTACAGTTCCTACGTTATTTCTGCAACTCTGAACATTGTTGCAACTATGGGTGTTTTTGTTACAACTATGAACATTGCTGCAACTCTGAGCATTGTTTCCGCAACTTTGAACGTTGCTACAACTCGGGAGCATTGTTGTTACAAATCGTTGCAACACATTGTTGCATCTCGCTACAACTCTTTTTGTTGCAACTCTGCCTGTGTTGCAACTCATCCAAGGAATATTGAGCCATCGAAATGAGCCATTAGAACCATGAGCCATGTTGTGTGACAATGCAACAATAATGTTAATTCAAGTATCCACTCAAAGAATCAATGGAGATTCCATGAATTTAGTATTATAGTTTTTGGAGAAGCTAATAAATGATGAAATATATTATTCCAATTATGTTTGGGAGGTTACAACTCATGATTAATGGTATACCCAAAATTGAAGGCATCCAAATCAGACAATGATTTTCATATGAAGATTGTGGAGCGATAGAGACGAACAAGAAAATTTCACGAGATGGGTTTTGTGCAGAACATGACCAATTAGATGAATTATGTGGTGTTTCCATAGAAAATGTGTGAAGTGGATGATACATGTGGTTCTTTGAAGGATAATTGCCCATATTTATTGTTGTGGGCGTCTTCTAAACCTGTCAAATGAAACATCCACTTCAACAACAGATATTTGGTCACAGATCCACATTCCTCCTTTATCAGCAGGCTAATAGACCACAACCAATTGTGTCTTAAACAAGAATTGGTTGGGTAATTTTCCTATTCAGGGATTTTTTTTGTAACAAACCCTTTGTATGAATTCCATGTATGAAAGATCATTCGCCCCTCTACAAAAAGGAGAGGACTCTTAGAGAAACAACCCAATTCATGATGGAATAAATCAAATTTATTCACATCTCATTTTTATAGTATGATTGACTTAATTTATTGTGTTGTTGATTGCTTTATTTAATTAATTGTCATGTCAAGGGTCTAGATTTATATTAACATTATGATTTATTTAATTGGTTGTAAATGTTGTGTAGCTTAGGTAGTTTTATGTTCTCCATAATTCAAACTCCATCATTTTATTAAGCATAGTGCGAGTTTCAATTAATTAATTTATGTTGTATATTAGTTGAACAATTTGTTTTATGACAACATGACGATTGGGGGATAAATAATTTATCTCAATTTATTCATCTATGAAAGTGTGTGAACATTTCCTTTTCAACAATGTCCTTTCTGTCAAACAGATTACATTTACTTTCTTCAATTGTGCGAGTGTGATTTAGATCGTATGTCCTTGTGTTTTGTGTACTTCTAATCCAATCCTCACAACTATTTGAAAGAAGGGGACTGGAACAATCTACCACTTATCGATCCTCACAGGTGGTTGAGAGCATGGAATTGAGAAACCCACCACTTTCTTGAGTGATTTGATTTCATGTCAGTATATTTTGATTTCTGCAAGAGTAGTGTGTTTTCATTTCTTTAATCTGGGTGGTGATATTTCATTTCTACAAGAGTGGTGTGCTATCTTTATTGCAAGTTAAGATTTACCTTTTTTCCAATTTATTTCCAATAGATAGGGATACCTTCCCGATATGTCATGGGGTGTGTAAAATAGATTAGACTACTTCACTAATTAATGCTTGTTGTTTGATGTGATTTACTTTTCCAAAGTGTGTTATTTTTTCTGCCTTCTATATGGATTTCCTTCCATGTTTTCAAGGGTGGTTTGATTTACATTACTGCAATGCATATCAAATAACCAATGTTAGAAGGGAAACTAAAACCTACATAGAATTTGCATCATAAACTTGAAATAAATAAACACACCCTGGATTGCTAATTATCAATTTGGAATTTGATTGTTCTCATAGGAAATTAATTTTCTCAAGACATAGGTTGGTGGCTTCTTCTTATTAATCTTCCTCTTCCTATTCCTTTTAGAATTGTGGTTACTAGTATCTAGACTTTCACCAGGAGAGGGAGAGGCAGAAGGAGTAGACTTTGTGGATGAAAAAGGTAAATGATCAACATCCATGCGATGCCCATGACATAAAGTTCTTATCTTAGGAGAATCAAGAGAATTTTGGACATTCGAAGTGGTCCATAACCAAACCAATAGACCAACATTCAACCCAATAATGTTCAAAGTGGCCATCAAGTGTGCACCAACATTTCCAAAGAACAAAAAAGAACAATAACCCTCGTCAGAAGGGGTACCTTGATTGGTATCCTCAAGAACTTTGTCCATGACATTCTTATGCATAGGTCCATCCCTTGTGGGATTGTTCACGTATGAAAAAGTCTCACACACTGACTTTGATGAACTAGTGGTATAAAACACCATTCCTTCTAGGAGGCAACTCCACATTTTCAAGAGAAAGACTAGAGGTCCTTCCTGACCAGTGGAGCGGTTGTTCCACCACCCTGAATCAATAATACAAAAGCGATGATACAGAAACAACCTAAGCTAAACTATACAAAGTAACACTCCACTAAAAATTCCTAAGAGAAACATTGTAAACAAACAAATTCTTCAAAACTTTAACCTAGGTGGATGAGGTCCTGAGTCCAAAGTAATGGAAAAGTGGAAAGGGATCTTTCGAATACTGACACCGGTTGATAAATTTTCGAGACTAATGAACGGAGGAGTGAGAAGTAGCTACCTTGACCTACACTAATCATCCTTATCCAATGAAAGTACCTTCTCTTCGTGGTGTACCGTCAAGTAGTACTGAAAAGTGTGATACAACGTCTACTTCAAGTGGCACACGAAACCCCCCATAGTCACCTCTGAGATACCTAGGAAGAGAAACTATGGATACCAACTTGCAGTTGTCCTCTCGAGGGTAGAGTCAATAGTCCAGACGGATTTTATGGGCAGAATAACTAAGTCTAAAGCTCTTCTAGAGGACTGTCTATGAAAGGGCCAGTGTCACTTCAAAAAATCTCAAACTAAGTACGAATCTTCTAGAGGACTGATTCCAAGAGGGCCAGTATCATTTAGGGAAAATTTCAACCAAGTCTGAAATTCACAGAGAAATGATGCCATATGAGTCAGTGTCACTTCAGGAAAAAAAACCCAAATATGTTCAATCTTCTACGCTTGGTCGAGTTTCAGAGGGGTTATATCCTCTACTCTTCCTCACGTGACCACATGTTTATCTCTTCTGTTAGAGGAGGCTCCCAACTATTCCTATATGAAAATTGGATTTTCTCTCCCTATATCAACCTTCTATGCTTAGTTATTGGCCTTGGATATTTATCTCTCCAATCCTAATCTGATGCCCTAACCCTAAACTTGTTTGTCAACCCTAGAAACAAAGTCTAGTACATTTTAAATTTAACATTTATTTTAGTGGTTGTTTTTTACTCAAAGGATACATAAGTGAAATTGATGTTGTTTGTATGACTCTCAAGAAGATAAATCTTTAAGAACACTATTCTTAGTAAATAAGATTGGCCTTCAAATGTAAAGGTGCAATACACTTTCTTTACGATCTTTTCAAAATGGAAACAAAAATATTTTTTTGTTTGTATGCATGATCAATTACTTTGAAATGCAATCCTAAAATGCTATTTTCTTTTGAATGTCAATGCAAATTACACTATCACCCTAGGATAAATGCAAAACAAAGTATAAAGGAGCTTTTCAAACTGATTATTTTTTCCTTTTGTAATAGGCTACTCAAAATTGAATTCAACAACTTTTTCAAAACAAGAAAAATGCATAAAATACCTGAGTGCTAGAAAATAAGTTCTTTTGTTGAAAAAACTTAAGAGGCAAGGGAACAATATAAGAAACAACCAACAACCAAGATATTTTTTCTCTATTTTGTTACTAAAAGGAAATTAAATGAAACTACAATGCAATTTTGTATTTTCTTTTTATGAACAAAGGAAAGAAGGAAAAGAGGAATAAAGAAGACATTCCAAAATAACTGAAACATAACAATGAACTGGAAGCATAGTCCAGCCACACAAGACTAACCTTTCAATCCACCTAAAAACCTTATACAAAAAAAATTAACCAATAAAAGAGAAATAAATTTTGATGAAATTTTCAAGTTTACAGAGACTTGATATAACATTCAAAGACAAAACCAACGAGAGAAGGTTCAGGAAATGTTTAACAACCAACCCAAAGCTTCCCAAAAATAAAAAAAATGGTCCTGAGAGAAACTTTTTCAGAAGTGTACGAGACTGTATACACTATGAATAATGTATGTACGTGACTAAAATTGAAGTGAATCACATACATATTTATGGATGATACATGTGGTTCTTTGAAGAAAAATTGCCCATATTTATTGTTGCGGGTGTCTTCTAAACCTATCAAATGAAGCATCCACTTCAACAACAGATATTTGGTCACTGATCCACAGTCCTCTTTTATAACCAAGCTAATAAACCACAACCAATTGTCTTAAACAAGAATTGGTTGGGGAATTTTCTTATTCAAGGATTTTTGTTGTAACAATCCCTTTGTATGAATTCCATGTATGAAATATTCATTCACCCCTCTACAAAAAGGAGGGGACTCTTAGAGAAACAACCTAATTCATGATGGAATAAATCAAATTTCTTCACTTCTCATTTTTATAGTATGAKTGATTTAATTTATTATGTTGTCRATTGCTTTATTTAATTAATTGTCATGTCAAGGGTGTATAATTATTTTAGTGTTGTGATATATTTAATTGGTTGTAAATGTTGTGCATCTTAGGTAGTTTTATGATCTCCATAATTCCAACTCCATCATTTTCTTGAGCATAGTGTGAGTTTCAATTAATTTATTTATGTTGTATATAAGTGGAAACACTTTGTTTTATGACCGCATGATGATCAAGGGATAAATACTTTAGTTCAATTTATTCATTTATGCAAGTGTGTGAACATGTCCTTTTTAACAATTTCCTTTCTGTCAAASAGATTAMAATTACTTTCTTTAATCATGCGAGTGTGATTTAGATCATATCTCCTTTTGTTTTGTGTACTTCTAAGCCAATCCTCRTAGGTGGTTGAAAGYAGGGGACTGGAAAAATCCACCACTTATCGATCCCCACAGGTGGTTGAGAGCATGGAGTTAAGAAACCCACCACTTTCTTGAGTGATTTTCTTTCCTACCAGTATGCTTTGATTTCTGCAAGAGTAGTGTGTTTTCATTTTTATAATCTGAGTGGTGATATTTCATTTATACGAGAATGGTGTGATTTCTTTATTGCAAGTTAAGAATTACCTTTTAACCAATTTATTTCCAATAGATAGGGATACCTTCCTGATATGTCATGAGGTGTGTAAAATATATTAGATTGCTTCACTGATTAATGCTTGTTGTGTGGTGTGATTTACTTTTCCAAAGTGTGTTATTTTTTTCTTCCTTCTATGTGGATTTCCTTCCATGTTTTCAAGAGTGGTTCGATTTACATTACTGCAATGCATATTAGATAACCAATTGTAGAAGGGAAACTGTAGCCTACATAGAATTTGCATCGTAACTTTGAAATAAATAGACACACCTTGGATTGTTAATTATTGATTTGGAATTTGATTGTTCTCATAGGAAATTAATTTTCCCAAGACATAGGTTGGTGGCTTCTTCTTCTTACTCTTCCTCTTCCTATTCCTTTTAGACTTTTGGTTACTAGTAGTTAGAATTTCACCAGGAGAGGGAGAAGGAGAAGGAGTAGACTTCGTGGATGAAAACGATAAATGATCTACATCCATGCGATGCCCATGACATACAGTTCTTATATTAGTAGCATAAATAAAATTTGGGACATTCAGAGTGGTCCATAACCAAGCCAATAGACCAACATTCAACCCAAGAATTTTCAAAGTTTCCATCAAGTGGGCACCAACATTTCCAAAGAATGGAAAAGAACAAGAACCCTCATCGGAAGGGGTACCTTGGTTGGCATCGTCAAGAACTTTTTCCATGACCTTCTTATGCACAGGTCCATCCCTTGTGGGATTGTTCATGTATGAAAAATGATCACACATTGACTCTGATGAGCTAGTGGTATAAAATACCACTCCTTCTAGGATGCAGCTCCACACTTTCAAGAGAAAGACTAGAGGTCCCTCCTGACGAGTGGAGTGGTTGGTCCACCACCCTAAATCAATAATACAAAAGTGGTGATACAGAAAAAACATAAGGCCAACTATACAAGGTAGCACTCTACTAAAAATTCCTAAGAGAAACATCATAAGCAAACAAATTCTTCAAAACTTCAGCCCAGGTGGATGAGGTCCCGAGTCCAAAGTAATGAAAAAGTGGAAAGGGACCTTTTGAATACTAACACAGGTTGATAAAGTCTCGATACTGATGAACAAAGGAGTGAGAAGTAGTTACCTTGACCTCTAATAACCAACCTTATCCAGTGCAAGTACCCTCGCTTCGCGGGGTACCCTCTAGTAGTACTTAAAAGTGTGATGCAACGTCTACCTCAGGAAACCCTCTGTAGTCAACTATGAGATACCTAGGAAGAGAAACTATGGATACCAACTTGTAGTCGGCCTCCCGAGATTATAGGCAATAGTCGAGACAGATTTTATGGGAAAAATAATTGATTCTGAAGCTCCTCCAGAGGACTGTTTACAAAAGGGCCAGTGTCACTTCAGAAAATCTCAATCTAAGTACAAATATTTTAGAGGACTGATTCCAAGGGGGCTAGTATCACTTCAGGAAAAGTTCAACTCAGTCTGAAATTCATAGAGAAATGATGCCATATGAGTGAGTGCCACTTTAGGAAAAAAAACCCAAATATGCTCAATCTACTATGCTTGGTCGTGTTTCAGAGGGGTTATATCCTATACTCTTCCTCATGCGACCGCATGTTTATCTCTTTTGTTAGAGGAGGCTCACGGCTATGCCTATACAAAAATTGGATTTTCTCTCCCTCTATCAAGCTTCTATGTCTTTTTATTGGCCTTGGAGATTTATCTCTCCAATCCTAATCTAATGCCCTAACCCTAAACTTGTTTGTGAACCCTAGAAACAAAGTCTAATACATTTTAAATTTAGCATTTATTTTAGCGGTTTTTTTTACTCAGATGATACAAAAGTGAAACTGATGTTGCTTGTATGACTCTCAAGAAGATAAATCTTTAAGAACACTATGCTTAATAAAAAATCTTGGCCTTCAAATGAAAAGGTGCAATACACTTCCTTTACGATCTTTACAAAATGGAAAAAGCATGGATGATTTTAATGATGGAAAATTATTTTTAAATGTAGAAACCTTGGCGAATCTTACTTATCCTTCATATGCCAACTATAAAAATTTTGACGATATTTTTATAAAAATATTCAAATTTCTAAGGATTTTAAGTAGTTTATATAAATTCTGACGATTTTTAAGGTAAAATAATTTTATCCTATAGAATTTGGGCGAATCGTTTTTAGAATAACAAATATTTTTGGGGGGAAACCCATGGAAAATTAAGCCCATGAGAGAAATTTAGCCCCTAAAATCATCCATGGGAAAAAGATATATTTTTGTTTGTATGCAAGATTGATTACTTTGAAATGCAATCCTAAAATGGTCTTTTCGTTCGAATGTCGATGCAAACTATACTATCACCCTAGGCTAAATGAAAAATAGAGTATAAAGGAGCTTTGCAAACCGATTTTTTTTGCTTTTGTAAAAGGCTACTCAAAATTGAAATTAACAACTTTTTCAAAACAAGAAAAATGCATAAAAGACCTGAGTGCTAGAAAATAAGTTATTTTCTTGAAAACACTTAAGAGGCAAGGGAACAATATAAGAAACAACTAACAACCAAGATATTTTTCTCTATTTTGTTACTAAAAGGAAATTAAATGAAACTACAGTGAAATTTTGTATTTTCTTTTTATGAAAGAAGGCAAAGAGGAAGAAAGAAGACAATCCAAAATCACTGAAACATAACAATGAAATAGAAGCATAGTCCAACCATTCAAGACTAACCTTTCAACCCACCTAAAAACCTTATACAAAAAAGGTTAACCAATCAAAGAGAAAGAATTTTTGATCAAATTTTCAAGTTCACAGAGACTTGATATGTGCGTGACTAAAATTGAAGTGAATCGCATATATATGTGGTTCATACAAAGCCAAATCATGTGTACACTTTAGAAAAACCTAAAAAAATTGTTAAATTGCAAATAGGAATGAAGCTTCTAGAAATTGGAAAATATTTATGAGATAGTAAATGTTTTTAAAAAATCCAAAAAACAATTAAAAACAAGAAATAACAAGATCCCTTAGACAGACCCAAACTGGGAGAAAAATTTCCCCAGTATGGTGGCCAATTTCGTTTCAGGATTTTCTACCCTATGACCTTGGGTCTATGTCACAACAGATCATAACC
>SNQJ01S0030866.1:25370-41385 GCA_010110895.2 Picea sitchensis
TGTAATTTTGAAATGTTAAAGATTGTAAAATCTTAGTTTAAAATTATAGTACGTAAAAATCTGAAAAAGATAACACAATGATATTATTCCAGAGAGGAGAATAACCATTATTACTACTCGATATATTTTTTCTAATTTGTTTTCCACTGTTTTGGTGAACACTTTACCTATCTTTTTGGTTCTCCTTTCGAATGAAAATTGTAATTTATTTTAATTTGACTGCAAATTCTCTTCTCTCTGATTAGACAAAGGTGTTTCTCAAAAGCGTATCCCCACGTCGATGCTGTTTTCTGCTGAAATTGATTGGGAGCTTGAGATCGTTTGGATATTGTGTACATGAATGTTCGTAAGGGTTTTGATTGCAGTTTTTTTAGATGTCATTATTGCATTCAAAGTAATAAATATGCGACTGAGACTCAGACCAGTCAAGGATTTTTGATTGATTTATATTCTTGGCTTCCGCACCACGTCATTCTTCCCATGCAAAATCATGACGGAATCCATGGTTTGTACAGATTTGTGAAGGGGAGAGTAAAGAGAAGGATCAGCATAAAGGGACTATATATTTTCTATCAACAGCGCACTCGAATCATTTGTACTGATAAAACAAGGTGGGGAGATCTTGGTCTCTTCAAAAGCAGCGCCAATACTACCATACGATATACAGAAAATACAGAAAATGTGAGCGTCTGCACCCAGATATTATTGCACAGTAGCTTCATTTTTCGTCTCGACTGATATTATTTTCAATAGTAAATTATATCAAGTATATCATATATGAATCCCAGTTCTAAAAAGCTTTGTTTTTTTATAAAATTCTCTCCAATTGGGCTTTCTCCGTTTTGTTCCCCACATGACTTCCATTGGCTTACTTCTACTGCATATTTCATATGCTATTTTTAATCTGTTATGCCCACATCCTCACATGGGCGCCTCATCCTTTTCTGTGTATTGTTCTCCACATGGCTTCCCATGGCAATACATATGGATTTAGGTTCACAGGGACCTTCTACAGGGTTCTTATTCGCTCGTCTTTATGTATTGCAAATTATGAGGGTTACTGCAGAAAGTTTGGATCCAATGGCACAGGAGTGGTGCTATGTCACCGTATTACAGTATATTATTAATGTAAAGAAGAATCTATTGAAAGAAACAACGGGAAATGGCTTTATTATCTTTTCAAACAATCAAAATCCTTAAAGTTTAAAAATGCCAGGAAACTAAAGCACTAACTTGGATGTATGTACTAGCCTTACTCCACAAGCAAATACAATATTATAAAACTATATTCTCATTCCTTGCCCAAAAAGCCATTCAGTCTTTAAAAAATACCTCTATCTTTGTATATATTTATTCCTCCCATATGAAGCGACAATCCTTTCTTTGGGCCCATCTTCCTTCTGCGATTCCTCTTGTCTGTGTCTTGAATTTTCAACTCTTAACCATTTTTCTGTGAGAGTTTCGAAAGAGTGCCCAGTCTTTCTGCCAAATATTATATTAAGCTCATTTCATTTTATTGTTATTCAGTACAAGCACGACATGCTTTTGTATCAGAATTCCACCTGTTGAAAACGAAGAGAGGGTATTATGGTTTGAAAATGAAGGGAAGGTATCATGGAATGCAGTGGCCATCCATATCCTGAACCATATGCGACAAATTACAATCATAAACTTAATCATATAAATAATATCCAACTCAATAATGTGGATTACAATACATGTTTTATTTCTCATCATTGCTATTTTTTCAAAATTCAACTTTCTAAATAATGTGGATTACAATATATGTTTTACGTCCCATCAGTGCTTTTTCTCAAAATTCAACTTTAGAGTAAATGCAAGTGGAAACGCTGTACAATTTTAAAAGTTATTTACAAGTGACAAAATATCTTGTAGTATATTATGTATAAATTTTTTTGAGTGACATGGAAACCACTGCGACAAAGTATAAGTCAAAATCCATGTCCTAACCTTTATGCTCTCTCTCATATATATATATATATATATATATATATATACTCGCACCTTTATGCATATGTATTTGACTATGTAGTAAAAAAAATAAAAAATTGAGAATTAAAAAAATATAATTCAAATTTATCTTAATTAATTAATTATATATAAATATATATATGTATTTATTTGATTGTGGATGAAAAAAATTGAAATAAAATAGAGAATTAAAAAATTAAAATCTCAAATTTAGTTCAATTAATTTAGTAAAACTAAATTACGAAAAGAAAAAATAGGAGAACCAATTAGATACTATGCTCAATATATAAGAGAGTTCACCAATAACATCAAAAAAACTAATGATCATGTGAAAATGCTTAGTTATTTATAAGAATTGAGAATTTAATTTTTTAAATAAAAATCCAAATACCATGTTATTATTGAGAAAGTTAAGGGAATTTGATTAGGCAACAAAGAATCTAATCCACCACATACTAAAGCCACATGGGAATCCACCAATAACATCACAAAACTAATGATCATGTTAAAAGGTATAACTAAAGAAGTGGAAACTCAATTTTTAAAATAAAAAGCCAATTACCATATTTTTATTGAGAAAGTTAAGGGAATCTTAGCAACAAATGATCTAATTCGCCACATATTATTGCTTAGAGCACCTTCTCAAAGAAAGCATAGCATTCAAATATTAGATATCAGTTAACACTCTAATAAGGATGATTTTAGGGGCTAAATTTCGCTCATGGACTAATTTTCCATGGTTTTTCCAAAAATGAGATTCGTTATAAGATAAAATTATTTTACCTTGAAAACTGCCAAAATTTTATAAAAACTATATAAAATAATTAGAAATTTGAATATTTTTACAAAAATATCGCAAACATTTATAGTTGACATGTGAAGGATTAGTAAAATTCGCCAAGGTTTCTACATTTAAAAAAAAAAATCCATCCTTAAAATCATCCCTGAGTCTACAAAAAAGAAAAATACGACACACACACAAATAATGCATTGTCGGTATTATGACACAAATGTATTTAAGGTTACAAAATTTATTCAACAAATTACTTATTGCTAAAGATGTATTGATAGATTTACTGTGTAATATAATGCACTTGTTTTTATATATTTTGTTGATATATCGTCACACTCAAATCATTAATAGACAATGCCCAACAATGTTAACAATTTTTTATGACTAGCTTAACACTTTTGATGGAACAACTACCATAACCCCCCATGTTGCAAGATTAATATTTAATACCAAATGATGCAACCACAAAGCCTCCAATATTAGAGTACACACAACATTCAATAACAAGCAATTACATATGAAATCTAACACAATAAAAATACAACAATGACAATTCTCCTATCTTTATTAAAACCACATTGGAGTAAAACTTCTATGAAAACTTACTACAACAACAATGCGGGAAGGCATGCACTTCTATCCTCTCACACCACACACTTCTAAGTTTACAAGAGAATCTAACACATGCTACAACATCTACAAGAAAAAATATGCAATTACATAAAACTCACAATTATTTAACTATGTGGTCTTGAAACAATAATGGTTGTTTGGTTGTGAATCCTTTCATTTCAAGTGGAAAATCGAGCATTTGTTTGATTAATACCACTTCTACATAACTAAGAATCACCTCTTTAAGTTTGATATATAGCCTAGAACTCATGGTTTGAAGAGTCATATATGAACTAGAAAAAAATTAACACATGGGAAAAATAGGAGAATTATGTTGTGTTTGGTTCGAGGATATTCTAGAACCCTTAAAATCAATATTTTATTTTATCAAAATTGTGTCAATGTAGCAAAAAATCCTTGTACAACATATCTAAATTTCAAATCCAAACCAAAAGTTTTGAGGTTGTGGACAAGATAAAAAACTAGACCCCCATCACTATAGATGGATTGAAACACGAGTTTCATATCATGCCTGGTTTGGGGCTTGGGTGTAACGCTTAAAATCAATATGTTCCTATGAAAATTCATGGGTAAGTATAGGAATATGTTCTATCTAACATATCCTAAATTTAGATCGAAACTAAGATATTTGAGCTTGCAAAATGGTAAAACCGTGGACATTTGTCACTACTAAAATATAAAAAAATGTGAGTTAAAACAAGGAAATTTTCATGAAACAAAAATTTAAAAGTTCAAGTTCCATTTTTTGGGTGTGTAATATTTCCAAATTCATGGGTATTATCTTGCATCATAGTCCCATGGTTTAAAATTAGTTAGAATCTTTCTCATAGGATAGATAAAAATAAGTTACATAATTTTATTCTCTCTAAGCATAATATTGGAGAAAACAAAAATAATTTGAAGATTTTTTTTATTGTATGCTAATCGAATTAGTGCATCATTGAGATATATGGAATGACACAACATTATGTCAAATCATAGGCACATTTAAGTTTAGATAAAATACAAAATACCATCAACTATTTTATTTGTTTTTACCATCCTTGAGTGCTTAATCTCCCCCCTACCTCTTTCCCCCTCCATGGACTAATGCTTCTAATCATAGTCCCCCTTTCTCGATGTCCAATGATCTTGAATTTTGAATTTTTGAATGTTGTTGTCATGGAACAAATACTCAAATCAATATAAAATATATCCAAAGTAATGATGTACCTAAATAAATAAAAGAGATATTGAATAAAAAGCCTCTTTAAGGAGGAAACCTCCCATCACAATATATCAAATGCACAAGATAAGATGAATTTTCAAATGGATATCCTTAATATATATGTGTGATACAAAGAATCATAGAAAGAAATAATAATAATCTAACATAATAGTATTTAATGTAATCATAACAAATGAGGGTTATGGTTAGGGGATTAACATGCCTCCCTGCTTCAAACAAGTGTGTTCCTCAATGGTGATCACATTTGTATTTTTAAATATGAATAACTAATCTTCCCTAGTCACATATTCTATTGGTAGGTTATTCCACTTGATTTCATAGTTACTTGACCTTTTTTTAAATGATTGTTTTAAGGTCGAACACAAATTTTCCTTCTTCACCAAGCTAAACAAAAATATCCTAAATTGAGATCTTGTCATTGATTACATTCTTTAACCAAGAAACATAGACTACTTGATATATATATGAATAAGGAGGAAAATCCAATCTATATGTTAGGGACCTAACCTCTCGAACCCCTCATGTAGGTAGAATAATATGTTTTCAACGTAATAAAGGCTGACACTAGTAAATAAGGCCTATGTAATAATGTGAACAAGTCTAATGTAAGATGACTTAATAGACATTTCCACTTCTAGAAAGATGTTCCTCTAGAATTTTCTTTATAAGATAGAATTAGTATAAATAAGAGTAGAAGGCATGGGAAAGTTTTGTCTTGAGAATGATTTTGTAATTGATCTTTTCTCTACTAGAGGTTTCCCCCTCGAAGAGGAAAGTGAAACTGGATTTCTATAAATAAAGGTACCATTTGTTATTATTCTCTATATTTTGTTATTTTTACTAGTAATATTCATCATAATAATTATGTTTCTACTTTACATAATACATTAGGTGCCTTACAAGAGGCATTAGAGCACTTTCCTCTATAGAATTTTAGAAAAAAAAATATGTACTCCTCGCGTCTTTAAAGCATAATGATCTATCATTCATCGGGTAAAACTATGGTTGGGGAATGCTACACACAAGAAATGCAATCAATTTCATGGGTTACTTGAAACAAACATTTTAGCTTGTTGGAAACCTCTATAACTCTTGTCGGTACCCCTTCATGTAGTACCGCATTAGAAATGACATGTATATGGTCATTCCTACCACATACCCTGGGGTATATAGAAAGTTCCATAGGTCTCGTGAAATCAACTATAAATCATCCTATCGACTGTCTGACTGCTATAGTGGCATTGAGAACAAAAACCGGGAAGAATACTCTCACATACCTAGGTAATGAGGTCGCATGACTAAGGGTACGATTAAGTCTCCTTAGTTGGTTCCTTGAGATATTGGGCCAAGTACTAATGTTTGACCCTGCACGTATATTAGAGAGCTATAGCACAGGGAAAACCCTTCTTCATAGGAACCCCCAAAACCTTAACCCTTGTTGCAAGAACATAATATAACAAAAACATACAAGAAATTTTGCAGCACAACCCTACCTCGTACATCTAGGTTGTGAAATTCCTACATAATTTTCCCCATTAACAATTTCAACATTCATTAAGTGTAGTATTCTTTAGGCCAAAGTATTACTCCGTAGGAGTAAAACATAAAAAAACAAACATAGTGGTCCCATCATCATCCTTATTTGGGACCTATCCCACCAAATTCCTCTCTTTTCCTTGGTCGTCACGGTATATATCATTTCTAAAACTTTTCTTTTTGTGGACCCACCCACCCTCTACAACACCCTTATTTGGGACCTATCCCATTGGTTTCATCTCTTTTCACTGATTTGAGTGGTACCCTTCACTAGTAACCCCTTTTGTGTGGACCGACTAGCCCCATTCTTGTCGCTTCCCTCCACCATGGCCCAAACCGACAACCAAGAACTCGACACCCACATCAATTCCCTATCAATCGAGATAAAAAAGAACCATATTGAAATTAAACAACCGAATGCCAATATTGGGACCCTCAATTCCAACACCAATTCCACCATCTAGGTAAAAATGGAAGCCCTCTCGGAACACATGAAAATTAAATTTCAATCGTTTTATTCCAAGATGCTCAACTTGATGAATCCACCCAAGGGTGAAACTTCCTATGAACAACCATATAACATAGAAGGTGCTAAATCTTCCCATTCGATTCCCTTTCATTGCATCCCTCCTCGTCATGACCACATGATAAGAATATGGGTTGGTACTAGGATGGATAACACCCACTTCATGCAATTCTTGAACAATTTTCTCAATTTCATTCTTCTGGGAAAAGGGATCACAACAAGGGAGAACATTGGGAGGAAGGATTCCAGGGACTAGAGGAATGGAATGATCATGAACACCCCAAGAAGGGGGAAGTCCCTGGGGAGTGGAAAAAACACCTTGGTCTTTGGAGAGGATAGATTGGAGGCTAGGATGCATAGAGGGTGTCTCAACAGCTTGAATGGAATGGAGTTGGGAAATAATTCTCGAGTAACATTTTTTGAGGAGATTTTCCATTTGATGGGAATGGATGATCTCAGGGGAGCCTACATTGATGCCTTGGGACTTATATTATTGTCCCAAGTGCTGGAAATGCATGGTTAATTCCTTGAAATATATGAGGATGGGGCCTAGAGTGTGTAACCATTCAACACTGAGCAAAACAAAATGAAGTTTGGAAAACTCATCAATAATTCCATGGAAAGAGAAAAAATGCTCCATTTGGGTGATCCATCTCATGGGATCGAAACCATCAAATTTATTGACTTCAACTTAGGGAAGATGGGGGTCAAGAGGAAAGGGGTTGGAATGAAAGGCCATAATATGGGAGGAGACAATACCATCTACTTGGGATGGTTTTCAGAGAAGGGGGGATCCTGGGATCAGTTCAAGAAATGGGTGAGAGAAGTGTTGAGGGTATCAAATTTGTTGTCCATTTTGTCAAATCAGTCGTCAAATTTGAAAAATTTGGTCTAGATTTGGTCCTCAAAATGGGCCTTGTTCTTGGTGATTTTGGCCTATATTTCTTGGGTGTGAGTGTTGGCCATGTGGAAATTTGGGGTCCCTGGAATGGGGAGTGGGTCCATTGAAAAAAGACGGAGAGGGGATATATGTCATTGTGATTAGGGTGACAAGGGAAGGCCAATGGAATATGTGTGAAATAAGGGTGTCAAGGGTGGGTGGGACCAAAAAAATGCTTATAAGTGATAGGTACCATGATGATCAAGGAGAAAATGGGATTCCAATGGGATGGGTCACAAATAGGGGTGTCGGGAAAGAGGTCGGGTCCAAGAAAAAAATAGGCTTAAAAAAGATAGGTACCACTGTGATAAGGGAAACGAGATGAATCCAATGGGATAGGTCCCATATAAGGGTGTCGATGGGACCACTATACTTTTTGTTTTGTTACTCCTATAGAGTTGTATTCTGATCTGAATAGTACTACAATGTCGAATAATTTCGCAACCAAAATGATCAAGGTAAGGTTGCACGACAATAAATCTTTTCTATTCCTTTTCTGTTTTTCTTTTTTCCCAAGGGTTAGGGTTTTCAGGGTTCCTACAGACAAGGATTTTCCCTGTGATATATCTCTCTGATATAAGTGCAGGTTCGAATAGTATTACTCATCCCAATATCCCAGGCACTAACTAAGGAGGCTAGATTGTACCCTTAGCCATACTACTCAATTACCCAGGTACTAGAGATCATGTTTCAGAGTGTTGTTCTCGGTGGAACTATAGTAGTCAGGAAACCAATCGATTGATCTACAACGAGGGATGATTTTAGGGTATAAATTTCTCTCATGGGCTAATTTTCCATGGTTTTTCCCAAAGAAATATTCTCTATTCCAAAAATGATTCACCCAAATTCTACAGGATAAAATTATTTTACCTTAAAAAATGCAAAAAAATTATACAAACTATATAAAATCCTCAGAAATTTGAATATTTTTACAAAAATATCGCCAAACATTTTATATTTGGCATATGAAGGATTAGTAGGATTCACCAAGGTTTCTACATTTTAAAATAAATTTTCATCCTTAAATTCATCCTTTTCTACAACGTGTTTAAAAATACCTAGGCCAGTTCGTATAAAGGTGTTGTCTAATGCACTACCACTTGAAGGGTTACCAACAAGGGTTACAAGGGTGTCCAACAATGTGACCTTAAAAAAGTCTTGTATTTCTTGCATGTATGCTTCCCTAACTGCATATTTATCCGCTGAAAGAAATATCATTGTAGCTTAAAGACGTTGGAACACAAACATTTTACCTACGATTCCTTCACAGGAAAGTGCTCTGATATGACTTGTTAAGGACCTGGTTATGTTATATTGAAAGAAAAAAAGAATATCACAGGAATTATCAACAGAACAATAGAATATAGAGAATAACACATCGAAATGATACCTTTAATTAAATGAAAGCAATGTTCACTTTCCTCTTCAAGGGGGAAACCTTTAGAAAAGCAATGTTGTTTTACAATAATTCTCAATACAATGCTTTCTCATGCCTCATACTCTTATTTATACTAATTCTATCTTCTAAAGAGCATTCTAGAGTAAGATATTTCTATAAGCATAAGCTTCTATTAGGTCTTCTTACATTGACTTGTTCACATTTATTAAATAGGCCTTATTAACTTATTTCGACCTTTATTACATAGAAAATATATTATTATACCTACATGAGGGGTTAGGGAGGTTAGGTCCCTAAAACTCACTCAACCGTTTTTTATCAGTACAAACTCTCTCGCCTGAAACATATCATCTCACTAGCCTATATCACATTTGCACAATTGCATTAAAACTCGCAATGATTAAAACTTTGGATGTTATAAAGTTTTTAATATCTTTATGAAGCCTTTCTTAGAATCTAACTTTGTGAAACTTCAAATGAAGTTTTGGATTTAAAAAGATGGAATTATGAGCAAGGTGTACATGAATAATTTTATCTCTTGAATCTTGAGAGAATTTGTTGATTGGGGGGTGTTGGGACAATAGGCTATGGAGGTTCATCATAACTCTATATATTGTGAAGACAAAATAACTTGTTTTTACTTTATGTATGTTTCCACAAAAAGAAATGAGATAATAGGAGGGAATGAGACAATTTTTCTTAATTATTGCAATTTTATGTTACTAAGTACTTTGTTGATACTCTACAAATTATGTGAGGTAGACTTTCCTCATTAACCTATTCATGCATTTATATTTGGGTTTATAAGTTCAAAGTCATTGTGAGCTTCAATTAAGGCACGTGATGAGAAAGATGTGAGTTCTTGAGATGACACTTGGAAATAAAGGAATTCATCACCATGTGCACCTTTTCATCTTCCCTTATTGTAGACTTACACCCCCTTTGTATTCCATTTCACCTTCTTTGTAATTTATGGAGACAAATTTGGTATCAAACAATTTATTTCAAAGATGTCTCCATTTGCGATAGTCATTTTTTGTGGTGTTTCAAACCATCCTTAATATAAAGGCCCATTTGTTTTGTTCGCAAAACTCAAAAATCTATGTAAGTTATTCAAATATCCATGTTTAATTCAAATTTTTTCCCTGCTCATATATAGGACAATGTAGCATCACATGCACCTTATGCTCTGTTTTTCATTGTTTTCAAAATAGGCATAGGTGACAGGCTTACATTTTTCTATCTGTATGTTTCTAGTCTTAATTGATGAAAACTTACATTGAGTTGACAAATTATATGATTTTTATGTATACACATTTTCTCTTCAAGATAATGTTGATTTGTGTCAGTAATAATTGGGTCAATCTTACATTGATAAAAGTTTTTTCATGGAGCTTGCCACAACTTCTCTATTATCTTTTTTCCCCTCAAGTTTCAAATGGTTAATGGTCTATTTAAGAAATCTTCTTCTTCGATTTCTGTTTTTTAAATCCATTTCAAGTAAATACACCCTATGCTACACCTTATCAATCAAGAGTCAATGGAAGATTGCAAACCAAGTGCTACACCTTATCAATGAAGAGTGAAGTTAACCAAGGAGTGTGATTATTTGAAATTTGATGCTACACTTTATTGACAACTTGTTCATAGCATTATCTACTTAACTCATAGTTGACCTGATAATTCCTTTGTTGTCATTATGGTTTCTTGGTTTACATAGGATATGCAAGAAAGTAACCTTAAAGCTACAAAGAGAATTGTTGATTATATCAAGGGAACTTACTAGCTTGGTATAAAATATTGTAGGACAAAGTGAACCACTTAGTTAGTTACACTTATTCAGATCGTGTTGTAGATGGTGATGATAGAAAGTTGGAATTTGGCTATGTGTTTTGACATAGCTCCAAAACCATTGTTTGGTCTTGTAAAAGGAAAAAAGTGGTTTTTTTATTGACGATAGAAGCACAATATCATGGCGTAGTGCATGCTAGAATAACGGTTACATGGATTCAATATATCATGGGTGAACTTTGTTTTCCAGTTGATACATTGACTATGGTCTATTTTAACAACCTAAGTGCATTATATGTTGTAGAGAATATTTTTGTACAAAAGAAAGTGAAGTATGTGGAGGTTCATGCTCATCATTTGAGACTATTGGTAAAAGAAAAGGTTGCAAATCTTATTTATTACATGAAAAATGATCAAGTTGCTAATATATTTATGAAGACTTTCTTAGAATATAAGTTTGTGAAAGTTCAAATGATGCTTGGGATTTAAGAAGTTGCAATTATGACTATGGTGTACAAGAATAATTTCACCTCTCTAGAGCATTGCTCTCATTAAAGCATGCCAAATCTATATCTTATGGAGACAAAGTACCTTCTTTGTATTTTATGTATGTTGGCATGAAAGGAAATGGGATAAAACGAAGAAATGAGAGTCCTTTTCTTAATTATTGCAATTTTATTTTACTAGGTACTTTGTAGATGCTTCATAATTATTGGAGGTAGACTTTTTTCATCAACCTCTTTGTGCATTTATATTTGTGTTTCTAAGTTCAAGGTGATTTTGAGCTTCAATTAAAGAACATGATGAAAAGATGTGAGTTCTCGAGTTGGCACTTTGTAATAAAGGAATTCATAACCATGTACACCCTTTCATCTTTTTTTTTTGTAGACTCATATCCCCCTTGTGTTCTATTTACCTGGCTTCGTAATTTATGGAGACAAACTCTGTATCAAACAATTTATTTTAAAGATGTCTCCACTTGCAATATAGTCATTTTTTGTGGTGTTTTAAACCATCCTTAATATTAATGACCATTTGTTTTGTTGGAAAACTCAACAAGCTATGCAATTTATTCAAATCTCCATGTTTAGTTGATTTCTTATCTTTCTCATACATAGGACAGTGTAGCATCACATGCATGTCCTCAAATTTTCCTTGTTTGCAAAATAGACATAAATGCTAGGCTTATATTTTTCTATCTATGTTTTTCTAGTCCTTGTTGATGAGAACAAACTTTGAGTTGACAAATTATATGGTTTTTATGTATAACCATTTTCTCTTGAAGATAATGTTGTTTTGTGTAAGTAATAACTAGGTTGATCTTGATCTTACATTGATAAAAAAATCATTTTCTCCCATAGAGCTTGCCACAACTTCTCTATTACTTTTTCTTATGTAATGTTTAAAATGATTAATAAGTTCATTGGACAAATCTTCTTTTTCATTTAAAAAAAATAAATCATTTTCAATAAAGTAAAACCCTTATTTATCTATGTCCATATACCTCATTTTAAAAATATACATTGTTTATTCTAATTAATATATACATCATAAATTTACATAATACCTTATTTAAAAAATATATATCATAAATTAACATAGTTTATTCTCAATGATATGTACAAGATGAGAAGTAATGCTTAAATTGATATAATGCTTATCGCTTTCATAACAATCTACATATTTAAACAAACATCATAAAGTAAGATATACATATTTAAACAAACATCAAAAAGTAGGATTTGTATTTTAACCCACCATAATTCCATCAACATACATATTTAAACAAACATCATAAAGTAGGATTTGTATTTTAACCCATAGTTCCATCGACAAGAACAGTTTAGGCAATCTCTCACCTTTCTTACGAGATTCTTTAAAGCGACCCTGACCATAGTCATAATACCATTTTCTATCGCACTTTTGGCTTCAAATAGAGAACCAACTACCATGCGGCTAACTATGATTTGAGGTGAAACAAGAGCTTTCAATTCTTAAAACAGTTTCCTACCCATATAGCAATCAATTATCATCACTGATAAGCCATTCAATTATACAAGTAATAACATGTTCACAAAATTATAATTTGCATTCTAGTCCCATTATTGTTAGAATATGTAATTCATACTTGTTGTATGATTGGGTTAATGACCTGTTGAGCAGGTAGTTATAGTTAGATGACTTGAGAGAATAGGTCAAGGAGGTTGTTAGATAGTTGGTTGTGAGAAATATTCTCTTCAACCAAATCTCCTAATTTGGTGTGTGGTTGATACATTTCCTCAACCTCTATTGCCATTATTAGAATAAGTTAGATCTGATAAAGCTCTATATAATGAGCCAATGTATTGTATAATATATTCAGTAATCTAATAGAGATATGTAATCATGTCTATCTCATCTGTTAATTTGGTATTAGAGCGAACAACACGAAGATTGCAATTCTCTCCAGGGAATAATGAATCTCTTGATAACTATGCACACAACACACAACTTGTACGCACACAACACGAGTACACACACTCCAATCTCACGATGGAAATCGATATCTGTTGTAGTTAGCAGCGATACTTCAGAATGGCAGTTTACTCCTCGATACTCCTTCACTTTCAACAACTAACTATAAACCAATCTTTTCTTCTGGTGCAAATATGGAATTATGCACCATTCCAGTCTCCTCTTCGACTCAACTTGGGTTCCTGCACCATGCACAAGACTCTTCCAGCAAGATTATGGCAATGAGTCTCCTCTCAGATGCACTCTACAGTATCCTCAGACATACTCAACTCGGCTTCTTCTTCAATCACACACAAGGGAAACACTCAGATCGCGTGCCCAAAAACACTGAAAAATGATTTTGTCTACTCTCTACTCCTCCGCCTAATCTATACCTACAGTACATTAACCGTCAAGGCTTTCTCAAGATCCTGGGCACTCCCATGCTGGAGTCACATCCAGACAACCAACGATTACCAGATTGCACGCACACTAGAAACCTCCTTCACAACGACAACGAATCCCTTGGCAGGAAACACAATGAACACACTACATGGTGGAAACTTTATTTTATTCCTCACGCAGACACCTACAACAACATCAAATTCACACACAACACAAGATCCACACAGATTTTCTTTCTTCTAGATCTATTTTCTTTAGATTGTCTCTCAATCTCGGTCATCACAGATCTAGGGATCGATGAAGGTGAACACAGGTCCATGCTCACCGCATCCACCTTAACTCTGCTCCAAATTGGAAAGCAGTGGCTCTTATGCCAGGAGGCTGTGTGATGTAGATTTTGACAGCGACAACAATGCTCTCAGGCAACAAATTTCAGATCTAGGGCACGCTGCACATAGGCGATAATTTCCAGTAGACAACACTCAACGTTGGATCAGCTCCACGCAACACTCCAGCATCCGATGCACACCATAGCTCCACACAACGATAAAGATCTAATTAAAATTGGAGAAGAACTCAACAATCTCTGGTCTACGTTCAATTTATTTGGGCAGCACAGGCAATACATGGAGGTGTTATAGCGAAATGAAGTGAGGTGTACATGCTCATTCCGTCAGACTCACACATCCTCCAAATTAAGTCACAAAAGTGAGAAAGTGAGATTGAGTTGTGCTTATATTTCTTGTTTGAAGGTGTGATGATAGTTATTCAAGTTCTGTGTCTTGGTCAAGAATGATGATGAGATGTAAATGGACATATGTAATGGGCTTGTAATATTGGGCATATGATTGGTGAGAGTATTCTTGATATTTTATGTACCCGATTGAATTGTTGTAGGGGGTGTATGATCGGTTGTACCCGACACCCTAGGTTATGGTCCAAATTGTAATGCTTAGCCATAGGCAAGCTAATTTCCCCAGGTTTGTTGTAAGCCCTGTTAGTAAGGCATAAACATGCATACGTGTTGTAGCGCAGAAGCGCATGCGATCATAGGATGTGATAGTCTCTCATAGATAGAGAGGTTGTTGTATCAAGTTGTGGAGTTAACCACTGTGAGAGCTACGAGGGTGATAGGTGTATCCGTAGCCTAAAATTGATAATGAATCAAAGAAGTGAGAGACTTCAATTCAAGGTGGGGATGTGAGATGGAAGAATCTCAAAGTGTGATACCAAGTTGTGAGTCTTAGAGTACGAGGGACCAAGTTATGTTTAAGGGAGATTTTAACATTGATGAACCATGTAGTTGAAAACAATTCCTAGAGAACTAGCGGGTACAGCGACAGATGACCCATGTATTCCGGTAGATGGATTGTGTTTTATATGGACATCAATAATTATATGCAGGTACAAGGTGCAAGAAGAAGCAAAGAAAGTTCAAGGATGAAGCCCATAGTAAAGCAAGCTCAAGTGAGCGTGTTCGAAGGATTAAAGCCCAATAATAAAGAATGGACCAGAGACAACACTTAGAAATCACTATGACCAAGCACAAGAAAAAATGACTCAATCAACAAGTATTCGTTAAGGGGGTGTGTTAGAATATGTAATTCATACTTGTTGTATGATTGGGTTAATGACCTATTGAGAAGGTAGTTATAGTTAGATGACCTGAGAGAATAGGTCAAGGAGGTTGTTAGATAGTTGGTTGTGAGAAAGATTCTCTTCAACCAAATCTCCTAATTTGTTTTGTGGTTGAGATATTTGCTGAACCTCTATTGCTATTATTAGAATAAGTTAGATCTGATAAAGCTCTATATAATGAGCCAATGTATTGTATAATATATTCAATAATCTAATAGAGATATGTAATCATGTCTATCTCATTTGTTAATTTCTCTCTCACGTTGTCATTTTCACAAATTCATTAAAACGGTATTCCAATATTACATTGCTTCAACCTTTTGCTAATGAGTCCTACTTCACTGAATTGAACATTCTACACTAATATCAGTGTAGCTGGTAGTTTTTTTTTTTTTTTACTTTTAATGATTTTTTTCGCTCAAAATTGTTAGAATAAAGCTTACTTTAGTAAGAGATAACTATGACTGTTGTAACTGTGAGTTTCAACCATGAATGTTGTAACTGTGAGTTTCTAGGTTTACTATTTTTAGCTAATCAGATCCACTTTCTTAGGATCTAGATTGCTAGGAGTCAATGATCTGCATGCTATATATGTAACCTCCATTTGTCTATTAAGTAATACATTCTATTATTGTGTGTGA
>SNQJ01S0030866.1:44584-55441 GCA_010110895.2 Picea sitchensis
CGTAATTATGACATAGAAAAGAAAAGTGTGGATCCATATTCAAAATTCTGTATTGATTAATTTTAATGTTTTAACATATAATGATATTTTTGTGTTTATGTTGTGTTTTGTGAGGAATAAAATATATTTTTTTATTAAATATATGTAATTTAAAAGTGGGTGTTGAATCTATTTATATATTTAATAATATATTGTGATTTTACTAACAATTTTATAGTTACAATAATTATAAAAATGATAAAAACATAAACTTTTAAACTTATTCCAGTTATTTTCAACACCATTTCTTATCCAATTAAATTCTAATATCAAACTCTAGCCATATGGTCAGGCTCGCACGAGAGTTCCTTACGTCTCTGAGTTCTTAATGATTCGCACGCTTTCCCCCTTTTTCTGGACCACTTCCTTCATTTTTTGCCATTGTGCGATTTCCAATTAAAGGCAATTCTCTCTTCCTCCGCCCAGAGAAGCGAGCTGGATGACGTTCCTTGACTCATAAATCTCATGTTTAAATAGGGTGGCATTCAGGTAATGTTTGTGACACCCAACCAAATGATTCTTCCATTTCCATCATCGGGTCTAATTTCACAATTTCTTCCTATCAAGATTGGCTTCCATTGATAAGGTTGACAAGCCATCCACACCTTTTGGAGAGCGTGGCACAAGCTTTTTCTTACATTGGCTTTTGGCACGTATAAGAAGATTTAGGGTTAGATAAGTTCCAAAATAAGGTTTAAGACATTTTAACCTTGAAAATCCACACGATCAATGGTCTCAAGTCTTGTATAAGTTAAGTTTTAACCTTTTAGATCCGATTATGTATAAATTGTTAATTGTGGTTACATTGACTTTGCTGAGTTTTACTAGCTAGTTTAAATAAGTAACTTTACAATGTAAATATTAAAAATGTATTTTGTACTTTAGAGTTCAAATTAGATAACGGCTAGACATATAGATGTGGAAAATACATTTTTATGGACTATATCTTACAAATATTATGATGTATTAACAACTATGTAAAAGTTAATGCTGAAATATAAATATAATGGTCTAAGATGGTTACATGGATCACAAGGGGTTTATGAGTACACAAGAAGGAAAGATGAAACGATTTACATGGTTATGAATTCCTGTATTACCAACTGTTACCTCAAGAACTCACATATTTTCCATCATGTGCTTTAATTGAAGCTCATTATCACCTTGAACTTAGAAACCTAAATATAAATGCAAGAAGAGGTTGATGAGAAAAGTCTACCTCACAATAATTATGGAGCATACAAAGTACCGCGTAAGTTAAAATTGCAATAATTGAGAAAAAATCTCTCATTCCTTCCTATAACCCTATTTCATTGCACTTCATACAACCATAATGGGGTTGCATCAAAGAATAAACTTAGAAACATTGCAAAGAATGCAAGAGATAGTCATAAAAACACTAGATATTTTCCTAACTATATACTTGATTTTGTATTATGAACAATTATAGTTTTTGTACAAGAGATGCGAAAGTGATCAAGTATATCAAATTCTTTGTTAAAAAAAATTAAGAATTTACTAAGTAATGGATAGAAATAATAAAATGCATTGGCACTTTAGTATTCTTTGTTAATAAATTGAAAGACACAGAGCGTAAAGAATATAGATTTTACCCAAATAAAAAGGGTTACACCTTTATTCATGGAACTAATGTTCACTTACCTATTTGAGGGGGAAACCTACAATAAACTTCACAAAAAATCTCATTACATTGCCTCTACTTCCTTATTAGTACTATCTACCTCCTAGGAATGTTCTAAAGAAGAAACTTTCTAGTAGGAAGAACCTTCTAGCAAGCCTTCTTACATTTATTGCTTTCATACTACTACATGGGAATTATCCTTATTTAACATACTCTTATTAGCCAACAAACCCTATGCACGGCTTCCATTAACTAATAGTCATTACTTTTATGAGAAAAGTTGTGCAACCTTAACCCATCCAATATTCATTTAGTACCCTAAACCCTAGTGTGCAGATTCCGAGAAACAATGTAATATAGATCATGACATAACCAAGCCACTAAATCATTCATTATTATTGTGCATCAATCATATGTTAAACATATCTATATTAATCATGCATAAACATAACATCCTTCTTTAGTGTCGATTTGCTGATTTTCCCTGCCTTTGTGTTGAACTGCTTCTTTTCCCTACTTTTGCATTAAAATGTGCATCCTTGCCATGCGCACTGGTTTTTCCTTTTACTTTTCCCCCTACTATGACACGGTTCCCAACACTTAGTTATTCTCATCCAAAAATTCCTGTCCAACAGGCCCCCAACACTTAGTTGTGGCTTGTCCCAATCCACTTAGGCCTTTTTCAAATTCTCCTTGAATTTTTCAAAAACCTCCTTGTTGTATTGGTCTTCTTCTTGACCCTTGATGAACACTTCTACTTTATGTTTCTTTTTCTTTTTCTTTTTCCCCTTTTTCCTTTATTTTTATTTTCCTTACTATAATACACTACTATGGTACATAGTTTCTTACGTAGGTCAGACTAGTGCGTCAACGATCATCTGTCCCTATAAAGTTTCATCCGACTCCCATTCACCAATCCTCCCTAGACTTCACCATTCAACATTTTTAACTGCACAACACTTGTTTTTGTTGCATACTTTATCACATATGTACCCAACCAATGTGTTAAGAACCAATATAGATCTACAAATATAATCACCACAAATGCCCCCCCACTACCTCTCTAGCTACCTTACACAATGCATCCTTAACTTCCTTGGGTGCGGCATGAACTTGCTATCGTATATCAACACTAAGTCTTCCACTTGATTTTTTTATGTTTAATATGTTTATCATGCCATGATTTTTCTATTTCCTTCTTGACTTGTTGATGGAATCTTGCAAAAAATTGGTCTTCCTCGAGTTGTGACAGTTGTGACAATGTTTCCTATACTATGCCATAGTTATAAAGATTAGAAATCGTTGCAACACACAAGCTTGGAACATTAAATTCCATTGGCATTACTACTTATTTATGATATACCAACCTAAAATGTGTTTGTCTTGTCAACCTTTTACTTTTAGTCCTATATGCCCATAATACTGCAGGGATCCTCAAGTCCCAATCATCCCTTTCTATGTTGCAGATATTTGTCATAGTATTCTCTAAAATTTTATTGAAGGAATATATTGTCCCATTTTCCTGAGGGTGATACAACGTGCTCCTCTTATGCTGAATTTGAAACTCCTTAGTCAATGCCGCAATCATGTTATTCAGGAAGTGCATTTGTTTATCACTTAGTAAAATTCCCAGGCAACTAAATCTTATAACAACCTTCTCAAAAATAAATTGCACAACAATATCCACACTAGAGTTTGTTACTGGTGTTTCTTCTGCCCATTTGGTCAAACACTCTGTCAGAGTGGTTATATACCTCACTCTCGATCTCTTGGCTAGTGGATTGATCTATCCAATGAAGTTTATATCCCATTTATCAAAATCATGTAGTGTAACATGAGGATGCATGGTAATCTCATCCCTTCTAGATGGATTTCCAACCCTTTGGAAAACATCACATGCCTGGAAATATTCTTTAGCATTCTTGTGAAGTGTGGGCCACCAATGCCCTGCACACATTGCGTTGTTGTTTTACTTGTGTATTTTCCTGCTGTAATACCTTTGTGTGATTTTGATAGTATCATTGGCCTTTCATGCTCTAACACACATCGTCTTAATATCCCATCTGCACCTAACTTATATAATTTTCTTACAATTAGCTGATAGTCCGTTGCCTTAACCACTAACTGTTTATTTTTTGCAACCGTCATGTCCGATGGATCCATTCCTGTATTTAAGAATTGCACAATGTCTATGAAGTAATCGTTCACCATTTGAAATACAAATAAATGTGCATCCGGTAAACTATCATCTAGGTTCCTTGCATCTTCTCCTGATAGAATGCATGGTAAATGATCTGGTCATGTATTCAATTCCTTCCTTAACGATGGCTTCAAAGTCATATTATTGGAATAAAAGTAAGCATATGCAAATTCTCCCCTGCAACACTCACTTGTTCACTAAGTATCTTAGAGAAGATTGGTTTGTATACATCTTGAAATGAGAGACCAATAAATAGTGTCTAAACTTCTACAGTTCATACACCATTTCCAACCCTTCTTGTTCTATTGTAGTGTAGTTCTTTTCTATTGTTGATAGCTTCCTGCATACAAATGCAATTGGGTAGTCTAACTCTCCTTCTCCTGGATGAGATAATACTACACCCAAAGTTATCAATGATTCATCCACATGAACATGGAATTCCTTCTTCCAATATGGGAATATCAAAATTGTCACAGTCACTAACTTCTTCTTCAATATGTCTAAACCTTTCTAGCAATCCTCATTCCACTGGAATTTAACTTCTTTATTTAACAACTTCCCCGTGGGTGTTTTAATCTGTGCATATCCTTTAATGAACTCCCTATAGTATCCCGTGTGGCCCAATGTTTCTCTTAATTGGCATAATGATGTAGGTTGTGATAAGTCCAGAATTACTGCAATCTTGGCAGGATCCACTAGTAAGTCCTGCTTACATACCACATGCCCCAACAAAATTCCAAAAGGTTCACATAAAATATACTTTTTCAAATTCAATGAAATATGAAATTTTCTACACCTATCCAACATTAATCTCAATACTTCTATGTGATATTTTAATAGACTAAAAAAATTCCAATCATCTAAATAAACTTCAAGGAATTTATGAATAAATTCCTTAAAGGTTGTGACAACTACTCTTGAGAAAATTGCAGGTGCATTCTTCAGCCCAAAAGCAATCACTATGTACTGGTAGCTTCCCCACTCTATCACAAAGGTATTCTTATGTCTTTATTCCTGCACAATCTTTATCTGGTGATATCTTGAAAATCCATCCGTGAAAGAGTAGGCCTCTTTCCCCCTACATTATCTAGCACTTCATTTGTAAAAGGTGTCGAAAATGGATCGTGTAGACATGCATAATTTATCTTTCTTAGTTCTACACAAATTATTATTCCCCATGTTTTCTTATCTTGTACTACCATTGGAATTATCCATTTTGATTCTACTACTAGTTCAATGATTCCTTCTTCTAACATTCNCACATAAAATATACTTTTTCAAATTCAATGAAATATGAAATTTTCTACACCTATCCAACATTAATCTCAATACTTCTATGTGATATTTTAATAGACTAAAAAAATTCCAATCATCTAAATAAACTTCAAGGAATTTATGAATAAATTCCTTAAAGGTTGTGACAACTACTCTTGAGAAAATTGCAGGTGCATTCTTCAGCCCAAAAGCAATCACTATGTACTGGTAGCTTCCCCACTCTATCACAAAGGTATTCTTATGTCTTTATTCCTGCACAATCTTTATCTGGTGATATCTTGAAAATCCATCCGTGAAAGAGTAGGCCTCTTTCCCCCTACATTATCTAGCACTTCATTTGTAAAAGGTGTCGAAAATGGATCGTGTAGACATGCATAATTTATCTTTCTTAGTTCTACACAAATTATTATTCCCCATGTTTTCTTATCTTGTACTACCATTGGAATTATCCATTTTGATTCTACTACTAGTTCAATGATTCCTTCTTCTAACATTCATTCTATCTATGCCTTTACATTCTCTTTATACTCTGGGTTCAATCTGTAGGGTCTCTATCTTACTGGATTAACATCTGGTTTCAAATGGGTATACATTTCTCCTAACTCATCAGCTATCCCTTTCATTTTTGAAAACGTGGTTGGGAATACATCCTTATACTTACACAGTAAGTCTGCAATATTTTCCACATTTTCATCATTCTAGTAGTCACCTATATGCACAAACTTTGGATTCGTTTTCGTCCCAATATTCACCTTACATTCCTTAATGGTTGTGCATATGAAATAGATGCAAGCTTTGGACCTTCTATTGCGTGATGCCGCCCAGTTTCAAGTATTTGTATATTTATTGGATCTTCCTCGTCCTGATCTTCTTCACCAACATTATAACATTCCATTATTTCATGAATTGTCATAGAATCTCTATGTGCAATACACACAGGTACTACATCCATCGATGCTTCTACTGAAAAAATATTGTTTCTAATGGTCTACAAAGTTGCATCTACTAATGGCAATTCATTTTCAAAAGTAAATGTTATCTTAAACCTTTGAGTTAGATCATCCCAGTTCGTTGTTTATCTGCGCATTTATAGTTCGATGTACCAGTTCTTGGGTATCATATACAACGTATGTATGAACCTATGCATCCATTCCCTCTGTGGTATCGAACTCCATATCCTTGTATATTGTGCAATATGATCTGTCGGGTCGCCGAATCCTCCATAATTCTATGTAATGTACTCAACCTCAGTACCAAATCTAACTTGCATTAATATTTTACACTATTTCTAGTATTCTACTCCTTGTTTATGTGAAGCCCACCATCTGGCTAGATTGGCCTTCAAGACAACTCCTAATGCAAATAATCTTTGATGTTTGGGTATCTGCAAATCAAAAACCTTTACAAAAGAGCTTATGTTAGTCAAACCATCATACTTAGGCAGGTCACATAACTTCATTCCAATCCAACACAACAATTGAGTAATGTGTGCACATCGTCTAGTTGATACTTCATGCATCCTTTTTTGTTAGTGTTCCAAACCTTCCTCGAAATTTGATACACATGAGATAATGCTTCTCCAACCTAGTGCACCATCTACAGTCAGATTAACGTAGTCATCCATTCATGCATTCATATTATACAAGTTATCAATTTCATTCTCTTTAGCTGGTTAGATATACCTCTTTCCTTCTATTGGATCCAACGATGCAGTAACCTTCAAGTCTCCTACTTTGAAGATCATTTCCCTTTTCTTCATGTTAATAATTGCTTGATTTCCAAAGGCACATTCAAGTCCCATTAGCGCTAGATATGGATGACTATCATCCATGATCTCAATGACTTTGAAATATGTTATACTGTGCACCCCATCTATATTCACAGGTACCCCTAACAATCAACCAATTGGTACTATATTGTGTTGGTTCGCCAATCTTAACTAGACACGAGACCAAATTAATAGAGGTCTCCCCATAATTTCCCATGTTTTCTTTGGTAAAACATTTACATTAGAACCCAATTCTAAAATGACATTGTCCATGTCATATTCCCCAATCTACACATTTAGTCTCAACTCCCCACTTTTCCTCTTTTTACATAGTACCTGATTCACTACCCTATCCATGGTAGGAACTTCCCTTTCTTGTGCACAATGATCAATGATTCCACTCAATGCATTCAATGTCGTTTCATCTTTCATCAATTCTAAAAAAATCTTTAGATATTATTTCAAGGTACTCACCTGTTGAAGCGACCATTCTGGGATAGTACAATTGTTACGAGGAAAATCACTTTATGGTATGGGGTAAACCACAACAGACAAAATGAACGTGGAATTCAACTCTGATCCCAAGTATTCTATATAAATGAAAATTCTAACAAGACAAGATAAAGAGCCTACCTCGTCCAGACGTTTGATGAAGACCATCGTTGAGCACACAACTCAAAGATTTATACCTGCAACTTGTCTTCAACAACCAAGATACAAAAACATATGGTGATAATATATAATGTTAGCACATACAATAGCATAATCCATTAACATTCATAAAAAATACGCCCATGGAATAATAATTCAAATATTTGCAAGATATCAATTGGAAGAGAAAATAGTATTTCTATTAAAAAATGATCAACAAAAGTGTATAAGTGACAAAATTTCATTTCAGAAATGTCTCAGAACCGAAAAACTAAGTCCCTTGTAGTTGGGCCACCACCACTTCAATACTCCACCAAATTCAATCTCATATAAGAGAAACAATGAGGTTCTCCATGAAAGAGGGAAGAGCTTGGGGACTAACCAATGTGTTCAAAATTTCAAGGATAAAGGGATGTAGATTCAATGTGAAGTGAAAATTTCTCTAGAGTATCTTTTCTCTCAAAAGTTGAATTCTCCTCCTTTCCATGGTTTGGAGATGGCCCAATTTATAACCCTCAAATGGAGCTGAAGGGACGAGTTCGAACGTTTCTAGTATATGGAAGGTCAAGGATCATGGATCCTATGACGTGACATGGAAAACCAACATAGTTTTTAATTTTGAGCACCAAACTCGATGTATGCGAGTTGTAGTGGTGCAACCTACATATGTGCATGTTGTATAACTATTAGGGAACTTATATGTGGAAGCATATGATTTTTTGGCTCTGGAAAGTACAAAAGGGGACTTCAAGTCTGCATAGGGAAATGGAAAGGCCCTATGAACAAGTTGCATGGGGTGAGGAAAAACTTTCTATAACAGATGCCCCCTAATGTGTGAGGTCATAGGAGTATCTTTGATGGCCGAAATAAATTATAATTCCCAGAAGTGGAGTAATGGAGACTCAGCTGGAAGAACTAGTTGCTCATGAGAATATTACAATCCATAATGACTTTGTACACATGGATTCCAATCTAAATTACACTGCAGATCCATGTGGAAATATACAAAATAGTTGTTCATGGCCATGAATAGGCAATACAAAGTAGACACATGCCATAGGTTGTCATAGTCACAAACAAGGCCGAGTGAAAACCAGTCTCAAAATCAATCTGAAGATCTTTGTATACAATGGAGTACAATATGATATCCCATGATCACTGAAGTCATATGGTACTGGACCAATGAATGATAGAAACAACTCGGGAAATCCACTACTATAAATCGATTCTCCATGTCTTCTACACGATTCACCAAAGGTGCAAATCTACATTATGTGAATAGAGGAGTTGAGGTCAAACACAATGAGGCCTTTTTTGATTATTGGTCATTAAGGTATACCGTTAACAAACACGAGACAACCTACCAATAATGAAAGTAGGTATCAAGGCACCAAGTACATTCTTACAAGTGTGAATAAATTTTTTTAGGTCGAACACTTGAAGAATCCATCGATCAGGAGACATTAATGTATTCCCAACTGTTGATGGTGGGGGAACCTTCCACTGATCATTGAAAGCCTCTAGGTACTCATAAGACTCTAGGCCTCATTTCTAGAATAGATGAGCTAAAATCGATGGAAGGAGACCTGCGAAAAGGAGAAACTTAAGTCATCTCTCATTAGTTAGCATGAGGTACAAAGAAATAGCTTTATGATTTGGAGGAAATCATATGAAGCGCATGTTTATGAACCAATGACCTTGTGCATATTTCACATGCACCAGATGCAAGTAATGCACGAAAAAGACCCTCTGAATAGAAACCAATAAGAAAGGTTGCTGACAAAGGAGACGAAACCACCAATAAGGCTAACGAAATCCAAGACATTGCATGAATCCCAATGTGTGAATATATTTCTTTCCATCGAACACAAAGGAACCCCCCCTAGTCAGTGGTCAATGAGGAAATGTCGATTGTTGGGTTCAAGGTTACCTACCCATAATGAAAGTAGGACCAGGGTGCATGATAGGACTACAACTTCATGTAGCTCTCAGACGCATTGAGGGTATGGCCGAAATGAAAATTCAAGAGTTCTAAGAAATGGATAACACGGGCTTATAGACTTCCTTTGAACAATATCATGAGACATATGGAGGGCTCTAGTAGCATAGACTTAATTATGAAACTTTGTGATGCAAGATGCACCAATCAAAATCTCCATAGGGACTGGAAGAATAACCACTCGGAGGAATAAACTCTAAGTAATGAGCTTAGCTTCCTAAGGTCATGCTAAACCCAAACTTTGGATGACAAGTGGACTCAAAATTTTGTGTTATGTTCAAAAGTGACACGATTGCTTCCAATATAAGATAATATTCTTTTCCCACCCGTCTTTTTTTTTTTTTCATAAGCAAATGAATTCTATGATACAATGGAGGAAACAAGTGTCATGATTAAGAAACTAGTTCCAACAACGGAACGTACCAATGCTCAATGCAAGGAGGTGCATGCATGGCATAGACACTCGAGGGAATGTTTCCTCTTAGGGTACATGGTGTCAAGATGCAAAGGATATAAACATGGCTCTGCTTGGATGGTGATGTGAATTGTTGAGTTAATAGGCTTGTAAAGAGAAAGTAGGAACTAGAAATAGGCTCAATACTGTAAGAAGAAGGATGAAATGCAATTACAACTTAACTCTAAAGAATGTCCTTTTTCATAAATTTAGTCCCCTACGCCCAAAAAAAGTATAAAACAATACCTAGGAGAACTATTCTAGCCAATATTGACCATAGTATTCCTTTTTCCAAATTAGTCTACTTGGTCAAAAAAAGGGTTAAACTTACACCAAATAGATGTCCTTTCAAAGACATTTAACAAGTGTGAAAGAGACAAGTTCACTCGACAATCTTTTTTCTTTTTTAGAGAGTTGGAAAAGAGGTTAACTAAGAATCGAGGGGAGTCCCATAGGTATAAGTCTGGATGCTATTTCCAATTAAAGACAATCCTCTCTTCCTCGACCTAAAGAAGTGAGTTGGATGACTCTCCTTGACTCATAAATCTCATGTTTAAATAGGGTGACATTTAGGTAATGTTTGTGACACCCAACCAAATGATTCTTCAATTTCCATCATCGTGTCTAATTTCACAATTTCTTCCTATCAAGATTGGATTCCATCGATGACGTTGACAAGCCATCCACACCTTTTGGAGAGTGTGGCACAAGATTTTTCTGACATTGTCTTTGGCACGTATAAGAATATTTAGGGTTAGATAAGTTCCAAAGTAACATTTAAGACATTTTTGCCTTGAAAATCCACACGATCAATGGTCTCAAGTTTTGT
>SNQJ01S0030866.1:75214-92632 GCA_010110895.2 Picea sitchensis
CATGTATGAATTGAAGTCTGAGAGGGAGATGGAATGAGTTTCAATTGTTTCTCTATTTGAGCCAGAGAATTCCTGCAAGGAGTGCAGTTGAAGTGTCCGCAAGGAGTGCGTTGACAGAGGGTTCAAATAGAGATAGTTTTTTTTCTCATTCATCCAGAAGTGAAATTAGGCACAGGAGCCGTGCAAGGAGTGCGCAGGCCGGGTAAAAGTATCAGGGTTGCGAACTTGAGTGAATCATTTGACAGACTGCTGCTGCAGGTGTGCACAGAGTCAAGTGACTTCAACACTTCGACGTTGTTGAAGGTTTGCCGCAAGGAGTGCGTGCAAGAGTTTTCTTGAAGGACTTGAGGTCGTGGGGAAAAGCTCAGGAGGGATAGGACCTTCAAATTTGTTGAAGGACAACGTAGAAAATTTGTGCCTTGAAGGTTGGAAAGAAGCGTCGCAAGTTTGCACACAGGTGGATAAGTTCTGTGGAAGAACACTTAGTCATTTCGTGGATTGAATAAGGAAGAATGGCCGGTTGATATCTTCCAGGGAAAATCAGCGAATCATCGTGAGCCGTTGGATCTTGCAGGGGTCCAGGGGGATACTGCAGATATTCCCATAGTGTTTAAAGCTCAGAAGGGGCAGAGCCGTTGATCCAAGCTAGCCAGGGGCATTGTATTATTCATGAAATCGCCTATAGGGATTTCGTAAGAAAGGAATCGAAGATTTGGTAACGAGAGTCGCGAAATCGCGATACGCGATATCCCGACGGCTACAAGTACAATGTGAGGCCACAGGAGTTGGTGGTGGACAGGTAGCACACTGTATCGGGGTTCGGGAAACGTAAATTCCCGAAACATTGGACATCAAGATTCACGATACCGCGAAGTCCAAAATCCCAACGAGGTGACGGGACCGTTGAGAAGTCAAAGCTGCGAGCTCATCGGAGTTTCAGCATATCGAGACCCAGGAGTCAGAGAACCGAGTTTCTCGACACCGCGAGTACCGAGATCCCGATAGAGAAAGTCCCGACAAAGGAACGGAAGGGTCAGCGTTGACTCATATCGGGTTTTGGAGATTCGAGAGTCCTATGCTCGATCACTGACCTCGCAAGGTTGTGAAGTCTGATTCCCCAATAAGTAAAGAGAGGGGGAGTCACGCAAAGAGATCTGTGGGTGCAGATTTCCCGATAGGGAAATAGAAGGACCGGTTAGTGTTCTTCGGGCCGAGGAAAGAGAAGATCCTATGAGCAGGCGTGCTTGCGGGTGCGACACTGCGTAACCCAACTAGGTGACTTGAAGATTATAAATAAGGGAGACATCTAGATCATTTGGTCTCACTCACACTCACTCTCTCATGAAGAAGAAGGGGAAAGTCTAAGGAGGAGATGAATAATACACATTGCAGTAGTATCTGAGGCTCTTGGTTATTCTTGGTGGTGGCTTTCTCTTGTGGTCTATCTCTATGAGGAGGTGCACTCTAGTTTTATGGTGTTGTTGTCATAGCTGGGAGAACTAGCTTGTGTGCTATCCTAGTGCTAGGATTTATTTATTTTATGTTTCTTTTAAGATCTTGTGTATGTTTGGACTATTATGGATGTAATCTATCTAAGAAGGGTTGGCTGGGTTTTTCCCCCATTTGGGGTTTTCCTAGGATAAACCTCTTTTGTTATTTTTTCTTTGGTTTATGCTCCTCTTATTGCTCAGTACATGATATATATGTTAATGCTAAATAAGTAAAAGAACACTGATAAATCTGATTCTCTATACATAAAGAGAATCTAACATGGTATCACAGTGAGGTTTCCTTTAGAACAATTTGATCACTAGAAGGAAGATCATTTGCAAAAATACCTTGCCACTGCACTGAAATAATTTTCCAAGATCCTTCAGCACTAGTTACAAGTAATTGGGGCTATTTTCACCACATATTAGTTCTCCCCACCCTAGAGAACCTCTTTCAACACTCTGGTTGCAGTTTCGTGAAAGATAAAAAATTTGAAATTTCTCAAATCTAGGGTTTCTACTGGTAAAAATGTCAACCAGTATGAGAGTTGAAGATAGATTGGATGGAGTAGATAACTTTATATCTTGGAAGCATATATTTATCCTTATTATAGAAGAAAATGATTTATTGGATCACGTTAAGCGGGTTCTTCCGGAACCTGAAGAATAAGATGACAAATCAAAGTTCAAGAAGAATGAGATGAATGCCAAGAGGATCTCATAGATCAAAGACTAGTTAGCATCCATCGAAGATCTGGTAGATGACACTGAACTTGTAAATACTACACTCAATGGATTTCCTTCTTCTTGGTTTTCATTCATTCAAGGGATTTGAGCTAGAAGCAAATTTCCCAAGTTTAACAAGTTATGGGAAGACTGTACCCAAGAGGAATCCAGATCAATATCTAAATCGCGGAAGACAAATGATGATGAAAATAAACCCCTTGTTGCTAAAGTGAAGAAAAGGAAGGAAATAAAAGAAGGCATTCTAATGAATTCTAAGAGACCACACTACAAGAAGGATGCATCAAGAATCAGATGCTACAACTGCAAAAATATGGGACATTATGTCACACAATGTCCTATTAGACATGAAAAGGGAAAGATGCACCATGCACATACAACATACATTGAAGAGAACAAGTAAAAGTATGAATAATTTGTATTTTTTTCAACACTCATAAGAATTATCACTTAAGGGAGTGACACTTGGTGCACAGATAGTGGTGCTTCCAAGAACATGAATAGATTCAAAAAATATTTTTCAAACTAGACATAAAAGAGTTCATCCCTTCAGGTGGACCTTGGGGATGATTTCATACATGCAGTAAAAGGATTTGGAGAAGCCTCCCTACAACTTGAGTCAGGTAACCCTCTTTCAATTAAATATATTTTCTGTGTACAAGCCTTGAAGAAGAATCTACTTTTTATTTCTTCCTTAAAAGATAAAGGTATTAGGGTAGCTTTTATGGATGGCCAAGTTCTTCTATGGCCCAACAATTCAAGCATAGATAAATCTACCGTGATTGGTTTCTGAGATTAAGGATTGTATAAATTGAAGGGAAACAAAGAAAAATCCATTGTACATAACAGTGTGAGCTCTAGTGAGCTATGACACCAAATAGTTTCTCATGTAAAATACATAGCGCTACCAATATTGAGTGAGATGGTTACAGGTATACCAGACATTTAGGTAGAACATGATGGAGTATGCAAAGGTTGCACACCTGGAAAGAATGTCAAGGAAATATTTACTAGCAGTGACAATACGTCCAAGGAGATCTTAGACATCATACACTCCATTGTATGTGGACAAATGACAGTGCCATCCTTAGGAAACTTTGTATAATTTGTCTTATTCATATATGACTATTCTCAAAATACATGGATCTTCTTCTTAAAAGTGAAATATGAAGTCTTCAACAAGTTTAAGGAATTCAAGGCTTTAGTTCAAAATCTATCTAAAAGGAATATTAAAGTCTTGAGATCTAACAATGGAGGTGAGAACACCTCAAAATAGTTTAAATACTTTTTCATAGAAGCAATAATTGAGAGGGAGCTAACAAATCACTACAATCCTCAGTAGAATGGGGTTGTAGAAAGGAAGAACAAATCCATCGTAGAAGAAGATTAATAAATTATCCATGACCAAGGCTTACCCATGCATTTATGGGCATAAGAAACCAATACAACCATGTATGTTCAGAGTAGAAGTCCTCATTATATATTGGGGAACAAGACACCTGAAGAGGTGTTCAATGGAAATAAAACATAAGTAAGTCACTTGAGGATTTTTTATTTTCCAGTGTTTATACATTTTCCAAAGAAAAAGAGAACAAAGTTGGAACCTTCAGGAAATAAAGGAACCTTCATTAGATATAGTGAGACTTCAAAGGATTACAGAATATATATTTCCAAATAAATACATATTGAGATCATTCGAGATGTAACATTTGATAAAGAGGAATCCTTCATAATATCAAGAGGAGAAGGAGAAGGAGACTCCAATTAATGCAATCATGGTAGAATTTACACCAGAGGAACTCATTTAAGAAGTTCAGAATGAGATCGTAGAGTCATAGAGACCTGTATATCCACAAAAAGAAGGTATAGTCACCAGGAAGAGACCAAATTGGATCTAGAACACCTTGAAGGAAGTTTAAGGACATGCATCTCCCAAAGGCTCATTTAGAGAGAGCAAGAGACCACACAATTTTTCTATCTATGTGGTGATGAGTAGAATTATTGATTCAAAACCTTCCACCCTTGAAGAAGCTACTAAGAATCATGAATAGAAGGATTCCATGATGGAGGAATATCATTCCATCATGAAGAAATATGTGTGTGAAGTGGTTTCGAGACTATAAGGGAAGTCAATAGTGACTTCCAAGTGGATCTACAAGATCAAGCATACTAGAGATGGAAACATAGAGAAGTACAAAGTGAGATTTCTGGCTAGAGTTTTCTCCCAGAAAGAGGGAGAACACTATGATAAGACATTTTATCCAGTATCAAAGTACACTTCCATCAGATCAATTATTACGATTGCTTCCGCGATGGGATGGAAATTTCACCAGATGAATGTCAAGACTTCTTTCTTGAATGGTGTGATTTAGGAAGAAGTGTACATAGAGAAGCCACAAAGGTTTCTGATTCATGGGAAGGAGTCCCATGTGTGAAAATTGAAGAAGGATTTGTACAGACTAAATCAAGAACCCATGGAACAATATGCCATAATAGATAACAACCTAATGAGCATGGGTTTTACCAAGGGTTATGTGGATGACAACCTTTACTACAAGGTTGAGAATGGTTTCCCGATGATCTTGGTTCTATAAGTGCATGAATTGATTCTAATAGGAGATGATAAGCTCATAGTCGGGTTCAAGAGGCAACTCACTTCATAGTTTGAGATGAAGGCAACTCACTTCTTGGGATTGGAGGTGTGGAAGAGACTAGATGAGATTTTCCTTAGATAAGGAAAATATACTGCTGAGATCCTGTAGAGATTCAGAATGACGGTCTGCAAGTCCATGGCTGCAACTATGATGATAAATTTGAATCTCTTGAGTGAATCATCTTCATATTTGGTGGATCCCATAATGTACATATAGTTCATTGGATCCTTGATGTACCTGGTTAACACCAAGCCAGACATATTATTTACAGTGAATGCCTTGATTCAGTACATGGTTTAACCTAGACATGTACATTGGATGGCAGAAAAACATATGTTTAGGTACCGAAGTTGTACGATTGGATATGGACTGAGATAAGTCTTGGATGGATATGTGAAGATACATGGTTATATAGAATCTAATTCGGAAGGGAGTGAAGTGGACCGGAAAAGAACATCTGAATGTTGCTTCAGTTTGGGATCAGGTATGATCTCATGATTAAGAAGGAAGTAGAGATTAGTGGCACTCATTACAATAGAGACAGAGTATATCACAGTTAGTATGGTGTTACACATCAAAATTACTCACTTCATGAAAATATTGCCGAGTGATATTGCTTCCTTTCACACTCGTTAAAAGGTTTGAAAGGGCGTCCTTCAAGTGGTAGTTTATCTCTCTTTTCGGCCTCGTGAGACTAAAATTACAAAAAAGGACAACCCTGGAGTCATATTTAAGTTCTTTTCAGACTCTCTAAACATGAAAAATCACCAAGTTTACCTTCTCTGGACTCGTTAAAAGAATCATACATTGAAGGGCCCATATGGGACCGAACCCTTACTTCTTCCAGTTCGTTAAACAAAGGAAGAGGGACTTGCCGAAGGTGATATTTATCGAGCATGTGTTACCCTCCTCAAGATCGTTAAATCAAAAAGAGTTTCTCGTCTATCTGGATGGGGGGGAAAATTGAAGGAAGCAAGCCAAGTAGTTTTTGGGAACATTACAAGTCACTCTTACTGTTGCCCTTGAACACGACACTTTGTCTTTGTGCGCGTTTTAATCCGCTGAACCTCTTCACTAAACCAATATTCTGAGTTTCTTTACTCCTTTGGGTCACCCAACGAAAGTCACAGTGTCCAATGCATCATCATGTTTTGGTCCATGTCATGTTTCTATTGTTGTGCCTCAGTTTTCAAGGGAAGTATCTGCCTCGAGAGTCAGCCATCACAAATAATTTCCTATTTCAATACCTGTGTTAGTCCATGTTCTTTTGATCCACCAATTTACATCTCTGTGTTAGTTTCATGTCGTTGATGGGGGATACATCAAGTCCCTCCTTCGACGAGTCTATTCCTATCGAATTTAGCACATTATCCAGGAACTAGACTTATAAACCAATTAGTACCTTGGGATGTGCATGCCTCAATGGAAGGCCTCCTTGCTTCTGAAAATTGGTTTACATTGTTGACCCATGATCGGATGATTCCAAAGATGTTCGACTTCAAATCATTTATTCACATTCGCTGGAATGTACTGGGGTACCTTGGGAATCATTGACATCAATGGTGATTTCCCTCACACTTGTTAATGGTTTACCTCATTGATCGGTAATCAAGTGGTTTCTACCATGTTTGACATCAGGACATCTATTCACATGGTTAGATTCGTATTGCATCGGGATCGGTAAGAATACCCTAGGTTGAGTGATCACTCTGAAATGTACTTTACCCAGGTTGCGACGGATTTTTTAATATTGACACATATAATGTCACATAGATCCACTTTGTCTTGGTTCATGGCTATGTCTTGTCGTCTCGTAGATCCACTGTGTATTTTTCATGGAGATGATCAGTTCATGTCATGGGAGTATAGATCAACATTGTATCTTTGGTGGCTATACTCTTCAATCAGTATGATTATGGATCCACGGTGTATTTTATGGTGTCCATACCTTGAAGGTATTTATCACTCAAGCATAGGTATACCTGCCTTGGGTTTGAAACATGTCATAATATTTGTTTGATGGTTGTGTGAAGCCTCTACCAGGTTCTTTGATTCCATACCCTTGCTCGAAAAAGTCTACAAAGTACTTCAGTAATCAGTTTATGTCTTCTAACTTAGCACTTTGGGGGGAAATCTGTTAAACATAAAAATTACTCACTTCAATAGTGTCGCAAGTGTTGTCATTACAAGTGTCGCAAGTGTCGCATTTGGCTGCAAGTGTCATCATTTGAAGTGTCGGAAACATCATACTGCCATATTTCCTATGTCGTGTCTCTAATGACATCACAAGGACACTTAACACACCTTCAAAGGCTAGTTTAAGGAAGAGAAATCACTTGATGAAGAATACAAAGAATTTTCCAGGGAAAAAACTACTTAAAAATGATTTTTGAAGGGAAACGCTCCCCTACCCATTGTCAGGGAGTGCCAATGCTCCCTACCCCTCTTTGGGGGAGTGTTGCAACACTCAGGACACCATTCTGGGGGAGCGCTAGGATTTTTGGAAGGAATTTTGGGTAGCGCTCCCCTACCCATTGTCAGGGAGTGCCAACACTCCTTAGCCTTCTTTGGGGGAGAATTGCAATGCTTTATGCACCCTTTTGGGGGAGTGATGGCATGTTTGAGCAATTTTTGGGATGTTGAGGAGAATCAGGGAAAGATCTCCCTAATCTTGGAAATCAGTTGGATTCGAATCTGAGGTCAAGGCTACATCTTAGGGAGGATCCACAACTGATGGAGAAATATCCTCAACCTATCCCAAGAATCTCTAAGGTGGTTGGGTCTCTCCAAGATTATATAAGGAGGCCTTCTAATGGTAAGAGAACATGGTAGTTTAGAGGCATCAAGCTTATGATATCATAAGGGAGATTTATTAGTGAAATCATATTCATTTTGATGGTGGATTATTTGAGCAAGGGTCTGGAAAAAGAGAGCTTGGTGAAGTTGTTGCATATACATCATGGTTGTAAGCACTTTTCTTTGTTTTAATTAATATACATATGTGCTTGGCCTTTTTCTTTCAAGGTTGTGTTTATTCTACATGAAATTGTCTCTATTAGATAGAACTGGTTTCAAGCTAATGTTAGTAGAATAGGAAGCTTGTTCTGTCTTTTTTTGTTTTGCAGGACTTATCAAGGATCTTGGGGATCAAATCTCAACTCGAATTATGTGAGGATGAACATTGTTAAAAAGGTACACCTTTCTTCCTCTTCTCTATACATTAGTTTAGATAGGTTTAAAAGGGTGTCATTGACCAACGTTAGCACCTTTCTGTCTTGGTATTAGAAGTCTAGAGCCCAAGAGGGAATCCACTTGTCCATAGAGGGATTTCCCTATAACATATGTAAATCCGTGAAGTAGTGTGTCTTTAGAAGTTTCTTGTAGGGATATTTGATCTAGATTTGTAGCCAACTTTGATACATTTTGACAATCAAAGTTGCGTGAATATTTCAGAGAATCATGACTTTCATGAAAAGTCAAAGAACATAGATATCAAATATCATTACATCTGAGACATCGGGCATAGATGAGTTGTGGATCTCCAGTACATATCCATGGATGAGAAAATAACAAACATTCTCACCAAGCCTTTGTCTAGAGTGAAGTATGAGTACTTCAGAGACAAGATTGGTGTGATTCAGAATGCCCACCCTTGTTGAGAGGGAGGTGTGTTGTTTCTCCTTTTGTTGGCTAACCCCTTTGGCCAAAGGTTACCTACATCATTCATGTGAGGTGACTGAGGGCATAATGCACTGATGGACCTGATGAGAGAAGAAGCATCACATGCATAGTCATGAGACTATGGAGGAGATTGTGTGTCTTTGGAAAATATTTCTGTGCTACTATGGTGGATGTGTTCCACTGGTAGTGATTGTGTATCACTTGACAATAGATGTGTGATACTACGATGGATGTGTTCCACTGGAAGCGATTGTGTATCAATGGAAAATAGTTTTCTTCTACTATGGTGGTTGTGTACCACTGGCAGTGATTGTGTATCACTGGACAATATTTGTGTACTACTACAGTGGTGGTTGTGTACCACTAGAAAATAGTTGTGTACTATTAGTTTTTGGTAGCAGATTGGATGGAATTGTAGTGGTTGTGTGCTACTAGATGATTTCCACGGAGACTACCAAACCGCTTGGAATTGGTTGTGTTCTTTTGTTTGATCAAAACATAGTCAGGAGGACTACAAAAGTATTTGTGAACTACTAGACTATGACAATAGTTGTGTACTACTAGACAATATGGGTAGTTGTGTGCTACTAGATTATTGCAGCATAGTCTTGGAGACCATGAAAGATGATTTGAGCTACCAATGGCATGGTAGTAGTTGTGTTCTACCAGTTGATTTCATATTAGTTAGTGGACTAATAGATGAAGACATCGTGGAAAGATACCTCCCTAGCTAATAGGGAGTTTTGATGTTTTGGTAGTTGCGGGAGGAACTTTCCTCTAGAAAACAATTCTTAGAAGAGAATAAGATTTCGAAATTCCAAGAAGACCATTCAACAACGAAATAATACCCCAGAAGAGAATTCATCCCACAAGGAAAATAATAAAGTGAAAATAATATCCCCATAGAAGAAGCATGCCCAACTAAGTGACTTGAAGACTATAAATAAGTGAGACGTCTAGCTCATTTGGACTCACTCACACTCACTCTCTCATGAATAAGAAGGCACAAGTATAAGGAGGATAATAAGAAGATGTAGTGTAGCATTATCTAAGGATATTGTTTATTCTTCATGGTGGATTTCTCTTGTGCGTTATATCTATGAGGAGATATGCTCTAGTTGTATGGTGTTGTTGTTGCAGCTGGGAGCACTAGCTTGTGCGCTAGCCTAGTGCTAGGGTTTCTTTCTTGTATGTTTGTATTGGGAGCTATTGTATGGTTGTAATATTGTGGATGGAATATATCTAGGAAAGGTTGGCTTGGTTTTCCCCCCATTTGGGGCTTTCCCATGATGAATATCTTGTGTTATTTTGTCTCTTGTTGATGCTTCTCTTATTTCTGAGTACATGATATTTATGTTAATTTTAAAGAAGTAAAAGAACACTGATAAATATACTACTAAGTAAATAAAGAAAATATAACAGAATCATGCTCTGATTTAGAACCAGAAAAGAGAAAATGGATAATTGAATCAAAACCTAGTGTCGCCATATCTACAAAAAAATTCCAACCAGAGGATCCTGAAGAAGGGGAAAGCCTCTTCCACTTAGAGATGTAGGATAAGGGGACCCCAATCCATTTCATTTTTGACAACAATAGCAAGAAGAACCTTATATCAATAGAGGTTCTCAAGATGTTGAACCTAACAATGAATTTATAGACTCACCCATACAATATTGGTTGGCTCAACCAAGGAGGCAACATTTGCATCAACCAACAATGTAGTTTGCACTATGACATCAAACCATTCAAACAAGAGGTATTGTGTGATGTTTCCCCTATTGAAGTTTGTTCTATTTTATTAGGAAAACCATTAATATGGAAGAATCATGTTGTTTATGAATCTAGGCCTTGTAGTGTCATTACTACTTTGGGAGGTCAACTCTACAGGATACCATATGAAGTCCCAACTACTGTCGTCTCTTTGGTCTCTACAAAGAAGTGAAAAAATGTGGTCTCTTAGAATGGGATATATTCCATCTTTATGTTCCAACCATAAGGTGAAGAGAAGGTCACTGGAACTGCCAAAACCTTTGCACAGAGTCTCCGAACACAACAACAAGTGGACAAGATATTAGAAGAGAAAAAAAACATGTTCTCCTCTCTTGTTGGGATTCAATTTCACTGTTAGGTAAATTAATCAATTGATTTGACACTAGGTTCTCCTTTTCCTAACGACTATATATACATGTGCTATATTATGGATAATGAAGAAATTAAATTCCATATCCAAGAACTAATTTTGAAGGGTCACATCAGACCAAGATCCTCACCCTGCGAGAGCCCGACTGTTCTGGTATAGAAAAAGGACGGGACATGATGAATTTTTATTGATTAGAGATACCTGAAAAATATCATGGTCAAGAAATGGTACCCAATCCCTCAGATTTACTATATTCGCAATGAACTTAAGCGATCCATGTTTTTTAGTAAGATTGATATGAAGTCAGGATACCACTAGGTTCTGATTGAGTAAACTGATGTATGGATGAAAACCGTCAAGTCTAAAGAGGGTCTGTTCGAGTGGATATTCATGCCTTTTGGCTTGAAAAATTCCCTGAGCACATTCATCTAGATGATGGATGGTATATTGAGACCATTCAAAAACTCCTTTGTGATCTTATATCTAGATAACATCCTCATCTTTAGCAAAACTTGGGAGAAAAATTTGTATAATATTTAACATGTCTTGGGCACCCTGTGACAACACAAGTTATATGCCAATTTGGCAAAGTGTTCCTTTGGCATGTAGAGAATCCAATATTTGGGATAGAATGTGTATGACTAGTGTGTGCATGTGGATCCAACCAAGATCCACGTCATCCACGATTGGTCGACCACTAAGACATTGACCGATCTCTGCAACTTCTTGGAACTCACCAACTTATACTGTAGGTTTTTGTTGGGTTTCTCTCATATCATTTAGGTCCTCAGATAAGTGAACAAGAGTCGAGTGAAGGTCAATTTTGTTTGGACTGCATCCCAATAGAAATCATTCAAGGATTTGAAATTATTCGTATGCTCAACACCAATCCTTATTCTACAGAAATGCAATAACCATTTGAGATTGAGACAAATGCTTCAACTTATGAAATCAGTGCATTCCTCACTCATCATGGGAATGCGGTGGCCTGTCACAATGAAAAACTATATGATTACGTTCACATATGCCCCACCTATGAAAAACATATGTACTCCATTGTGTAGACATGTCGATAGTGGAAGCATTACATTATGGGGAAGGGAAAAAACATCCACAGTAATCCTAGAGCTCTAAAATTCATGCAGACACATGGAAATTTATAGAATTACCACCATAAAAAATAATTGACGTAATTGCAACAATTCCACTTGAAGATAAAGTACAAGAAGGGAAACACTAACCATGTTGCAGAATACCTTAGCCGACCACCAATTGTGGCACTAACCAAAATTATTAACTTATATAGGCATGAGATGTATAGGTGGCCATAATGATACAATAGTTACTCTTACTCAATTGTTACATATCAGAAATTGAGCATAGGAAAAAAAGTTCCATAATTTCATATTTGGGATGGACTTCTATGCCATCTGAGCCATCTATGTGTTCCTTCAAGAAAGCATGTAAATATTATTTCAGAAGCTCATTTAGGTTAAGTGGCAGGACACTTTGGTCTGGAACAAATAGTGGAAGTACTGCAAAATCATTTTTAATGGTAAAATATTCCACAAGACATTTACAAGTACATAATATCCTACACTAGCTATGCCATTACCAAGCCCGCCATCAAGAAACATGGGTTTTATACCCCTCTTCCTACTCCAAATAGGACTTAGGAGTCCATCTCCATGGATTACATGTCTAGTCTGAATTTAACCAAGCAAGGGAATGACTGTGTCTTCATGGTCATTGATTGATTCTCTAAGATGGCAGTTTTGGCACCCTACAAGAAGAGCATCACAGTCAAGGCCACTGTCAAGATCTTATTTAAACATGTTTGGCTTCATTTTGGACTCCCACAAACTATTATTTCAGATCAATATAGTAACTTCCTGAGTATTGTTTGGTCCAACCCGTGGTCGATGATTGACACCAAGGCCACCAAATTGACTTCCTTCCACCCATAGAATGATGGAAAAACATAGGAAGTTAGTAGGAATATTATTCATATCCTGAGGATTTTCAATTCCAAACATCCATGCACATCGAAACAAATCCTTCCTTATTTTCAACATAGCTACAACATATTCGTCCACATCTCTATTGGCCACAATCCTTTTCAGGTGTGCTTGGGATTCTAGCCATTGGCCCTCATTGACATATATTTGTCCATTATAGATGCACAGGAAGAGTCCTCCCATTCTCAGATTGAGGTTGGACGAGTAGCCAAATATTTTGAGAAAATATAGCATATCCAACACCAAGTTCTTGATATTTTGTAGAAAGCCAATTCCAAGTATAGGCAGTGCCACGATCAACATCGGGTGCCACACAAGTTTCAGGTGGGAGATAAGGTATGGTTTTATTTGTAGAAAGAGAACCTCACATGACTCCATCAGAAGCTACACCCACTATGCTACGAGCCTTACACCATCATGAAGGCTATGGGTGAGAATGATTTTGAGTAAAGTATTCCTCTTTTCCTTGGCTTGGACCCATTATTTAATTTGGAACTGCTTCGAGCATATTTTCCACCTCTCCTTGACACTTCAGATGTGGCCAAGCACTTGGCCCCTAAAAAACTTGATCCTTACTACATTGAGCAAGTGACATTTGATCGAATCATGGACACCAAGATGAAGGGAACCCACAAGAAAAAAAATCAACTCTATCAGGTTGTTAATATAGGATGGTTTCTTCACTAGGGAAAGTGGCTCACCAGAAGCCAGGTTCAACATAATGTTTTCCATCTAATGGAGGAAATTGATGCAATGGGTACCATTGATTCGTAAGGGGGGAGGATTGATTCATGTAGATCCTGGTGAGCACCCACCTGTTCCACTAATTTGGAATGGCTCCACATATTGGTTATTTTTCTATAGTGTTTTGGGTCCCAAACTTCCAGGGTCATTTTGAGGCCCTAAATGACTTTTTTTGGCCTGACGATGCCTGGCATGTAGCTGAAGGAAAATTCTAGTGATCCAAATGAAATGTTTACTCCTTGGATAGAGATTTATGATGACGTAGTGAGTTCCCCAAATGGAGATCGCATGGAAACGTTGTTCCCTCAGAAAGTTGATGTATCAACTAACCATATTGGGGCCCACAAACATTTTGGCACTTCATATTTTGGGGTTAGGGTTTCATATGTTTAGGGTTTTCTCATTGGTGATTTATGTACTTAAAATGAATTTTTTTACCTCTTTGTAATCATCTTCTTGTCAATGAGTGTAGATGATATATCTCTCTCTTTAGAGTTAAGATACCACCATTATGTCTAGCTTATCTTATTTGCATTTTATAGTCTTTTGTATTCCAAGTAATCATTAATAGAATCTAATTTTTATTATATTACTATGTTCCTTGAAATATCTCTATGTATTTCCTTATTATATCTCATAAATAATTTCATTCTTAGTATAATCCATATCATTACCATGCTCCTTTTGTGGATTATTTTCAAACCCTAACTCCCGCTTACTCCACTACTTGAATTTCTGCTCAATTTTGACTATATATAAATAAGAATCTCCCAGTCAAGAGATGTTGAATAATCCATCTCTATTTGAATTATATGTGTAGACCACTACAATAATTCAGTAGCAAGTATCTCTTATATTCATTGATACCCAACTTTAAGGAGAAGGTATGAAAGATGTTAGTGTACTATGGCACCATCTAGTCTCTTTTCTAACATAGAGTTTTCCATCTCATGTACTGGTCATCATAGTTTCCAACATGGAAGAAATATGCCTTGAGGGAATCTACAAAGGCCACCCAAGTCAGTTCTCTCTTGAATGGTATATATTCATCCATGGTGTACATCTCCTAGTAACCGTCCCACCAAGATCTAAAATGGGGAAGGGGTTTAAGGAGTGCGAAGATGATCCTTTCACTCTCCGAAATTTTTTAGATAGAGTAATAACCTTATAGTATATTCAACCATTTTTCTAGATCATTTGCATCTATTTGGCCTTCAAATAAGTGGATATCAAAATTCACTTGTACCTTGAAGTGTGTCGCACCTCCGAAATGGTTATTTCTCAAATATGCCTCGACCGCCATTGGTAGTCGTCAAAGGATATGAAAAAAGTTATCCATCATCTCCTTCCTCTATTGCATGAGAGCTTCCTCGAGAAAATTATTGAAAGGATCTCCTACTCCATCATCTCTCTTTTCTTCCACCTTGGGAGGTCACTTGAGCTGAAAACATAAGTTTTCCTCTAGTGAAACTAGATTGAGGCCCAAATCTCTATATATTGAACTCATTAGGGAGATGCTCTAAGAAACAACAAGGAATTGAATTCTCTGATTTCATTGATCTGGATCATGTTGAGAACAAAATGAGATACAAAAAAAATTATAGAAGAAAAATAAAAATAAAGTGAAACCCAACTTCTATTAATGAATAAAATAACATAACATTGTAGAACAAAAACTGACTAGAATGGGGTAGCTTATCTCTGAAGAGAAAGAGATGTTGGCTATGATTTATTCTCAATAAGCTTTACATCACACTCCATCACCTTCTTAAAGGGTCTCCTTCACCTCAATTATATATGAAAGAATGAGAGGAGAATAATTCCCATGATGCATGTGGGATAAATTGGTCTAAGTTTACAAAATTCCATAGGCATGTAAAACACTAGGACTTCCTGGGAGGACACCCATCCTAGTACTACTCTATCTCAAGCACGTTTAACTAGGGAGTTCTATTGAGATCCGATGAATTAAAATTTTAGGAATTACATTGCATTCTCCATCAAAAGGGGAATATGATGGTTTATCAAAACCACAGGCTCAAAAACATTGATTTAGTGGTGAAGGAAGATGGCCACCGAGATCCCCCTAGATCAAGTGATGGACACACACTTAAAAACTCCATCTTAAAATTCAAAGTCTAAAAAATCAATAGTTATGTATCCCAAATAGTTATTAGGGAACCCCAAAATATATACAAATGTATTTGAAAATGTTTATAATATTTGGGAAAGTAAATTGTGTTTTCCCAAATGGACTGGGAAGAAAGAAAGAAAAAAAGTTAAGAATCAGTCTTAGGTTTTCACAAATCATGAAATATATAAGAATAGATTATTACTAACTGATAGGAAAGGAAAGGAAAGATAGATGTAATAAATACTTGACTTACTATGATGGGAAGGTTATCTCTCAATCTCCATTGTCTTGTTGATGTGTTCTTTATAGGCTTCTAGGATGGAGGTGCTTTAATGTTATTAACAACTTTATGTTGATTTGTTTCAACTATCTTAACCAAGGCATTCTTTAACCAATTTTCAATATACTCTCACATGGGAGCAACCATTATTTCCTACATAGTCTTGTTTTCAAACAATTCTTTTTCTAGATATTTAAAATCAAATCTCAATTGGTGAAGTGTATCTTCAATATCTTCATTTTTATTTACATTCTTAATTAAACACTTCTCCACTTCTAATTCAGAATATTCATTTAAGTCACTAAACTCACTCTCCCATGAAATATTTAGGGTCTCTCTCTGTTCTTGAAATTTATATTTCAAAAGGATTATTGAATCCATGTTTAAGTGTGGGCCCTCTAACTCTTTAGTTATATCAACAAGATTTAGGAATAAATCACCTCTTTTTGTATTTATGATATCACACTTGATAAGCATTTATTGCAAACATTTAATCTTTCTCACACTATCTGCATTTATTTGTTTTAATAAAGCCTTAGAAGGTGTTGTTCCTGAGTTTATACTTTAAGGCTCTAAAGTATACCATCAAGGCATCCAAAAAGGGTAGAGATAATTAATCGATAAAAAGAAAAAGTTTAAAGGAAACTGAGATCATGGTTGATTCCTTAACTGTTTCTGTCTAACTTCCCATTGTTCTTGAATTATAATATCCCTTTCAATTGCAACCCATGATCTTTCAAGTTCTACCCATGTATTTTTTGTTTGTAAGATGGTTTTGAATAGGTTTAATGCAATTATTGTTTGATCTAATAGACTAGGTTCTATATTGGGTTGTCTGGTAACTGGAATAGTCATGAAAGATGAGGGTTTCTTTTTTGTAAATCAAGAATATTTTCGAGGGTCACAAATTTTTGGTTCAAAATTATAAAAATAGAACTTCCAAATTATGAATTAATAGTATAATAGAAATAAAGGCCTTTTCTAGTATCTGAGTCAAATTTTAAAGGAGACAGTGGATGGAATGAAGAAAAAGGAAACATGTAGTTGTATAACAACAATGAGGCATCAATTTAAGAAGAATCTCATTTTAAGTTAATACAAGAAAAGGGATGATAACTTTGCAGAAGGATACAGTTTCAGAGTCCTAAAATGTTTATAAGTCTTATATCTGTTGAAAGTCGATGCAGAGGAAAAAATGCAAACGGTTAGATAATCTGACTTTTTCAATCAATATAACAAAAATTACCATATGAAACACTTCAAACGAAAGTATGAAATAAAAATAGAATGACAGAGAAACACATAACTCAGGCTTGACCAGATCTGGAATATTCAATCTATATTGTATTAATTTAGGAAAAACAAAGTTATCTCTTTACAATTCCCTCCAGAAAAAATCCTTTTCTTAGTCTTGAAAAATTACATTTATACAAAACCACCAATCTTAGGATGGTTGGTGAGTTCCTAATTCTTAGAGACTAACTATTTGTTAAAAAGTAGATCCAAAACCATTTTCATGATCTTCTTCATTT
>SNQJ01S0030866.1:92682-114339 GCA_010110895.2 Picea sitchensis
CCTTTTCTTAGTCTTGAAAAATTACATTTATACAAAACCACCAATCTTAGGATGGTTGGTGAGTTCCTAATTCTTAGAGACTAACTATTTGTTAAAAAGTAGATCCAAAACCATTTTCATGATCTTCTTCATTTTTCCATTTTCTAGGAAGTAAAGCCCTTCCAAATAATACGTTTACTTTGTCGATGACTCTCCTTCTTTTGCTTGGATACATTTAATACATTTCTCCAGAAACCGTGTAAAATTTCTAGGGGGTTCTGGAAAATCTCTTGCCTCAAACAGATAAACCTTTCTCTGAATCTTAGAAAAGCGGTCATCCACTCCTTTATCTGTAAACTTTATTGACTGCAGCTTTAAGTTTGGCTCAACTAACAACCTGCCCACTAGGGTGACATCGGTTTTTCTTAGTTGTGAAATTTCCATTTGGATTTCACTCAAATTTTCCCTAAAATTTAATTGATGTCTTACAATATTGATCTATCCCAAAATTCCTGTACACTGGCCTTTTCCAATATTTAATGACCCTTTGTCTAGAAGATCAAAAAATTCTTGACAGTCATATCTGATTTCTTTGGCTATTCTTTTTCTTTCAGTTATGTTGGTTTCCCATAGCTTGAGCATAATGTTTCCTCTGATTTGCTCTGTGGCTGATACTTTCATAGTTTCGGATGGCTCTTCACCCGTTGAATATATAATTGCCTTTTGGAGAGTAATCCTCACTGCTTTGGCTTTTTTTTCTCTTAGGATGATATTTTCAAAGGCATTATCTACTTCTTGAAAGTAATTCTGAATAATTTCTATCTTGGAAATCAATTTCTGTTGTTCAATTTCTATTTTTGAATGCACTTCCAGTGACTGGGCTTGGAAAGATTTTAAGTATATAATATGATCTTCCATTGATATTAATCTAGCCTGCAACTATTCTACGTGCCCCTTTTGCTGAGTAATCTGTAGCTGATTTGTTTGTATTTCCTGGCTCATTTCATCCAAACTCGTTTTGAGTGATTGAACCTCTAACCTTCCGGCAGCCCTTGTTCACTCCAAACTTTTACTCATTTCTTCTCTAATGATCTCCTCAACATTCTTTAATTGATCTCACAATTGTGCTATGATTTTATCACTCTTATTTATCCTTGTTATGATTTTTCCCACGATAAAAAAGTTTGTTGTTGCCATGGCTCCCATGGAACCTACTACCTCTGTAGCGAAATCTTCTTCCTCCAAATGTTGTTCGTCTATCAGGACTTTATTCTTTTTAACCATGTTCCCCTCCTTCTTATGCATCTCCTGTTTCAGGATGACCTTCCTTTTTCTACTGAAGAAATAATCGGAAGGAGGAGTCTCATCTATGGGAATGGAGGTAAGGTCATCAACAAAAAGAGCTCTCGTCTGTGGCAATCCAAAAGTGGACTGTAAGGGAGTTAAGGAGGCTATGGGGCTCCCTAGCTCCGTAGATCCTTTCCGTTTGGTGATGAAGTGGGAGTAGGCTATGAGGCGTGTTGACATCAACCTTTGGTGATGAAGTGGGAGTAGGATTACCAAACTTGGGAGGTCTCCATGATCTTTTCTCTGCTTTGCTCTTTTTTCTTGGTGGAGGCCTTTCCGCATCCTATAGGGCCTTTTCAGGATTTTCCTTCTTTTTTGCTTCCTGCTCGAAACCTGGTGGAATGCTTTCTTGCTCCTGGGGGAGGGTAACTTCTTCCCCTTAAAGTACTTGGGGTAGACCACTCCGTCGATGCTTCTGAAAGGTCCGAAAGCTGACTTGGTGGTCAGACGACAATGTCTGTACTCTTTCCAACACTTCTTTATAAGATTTGGTCCCTTTGAACATGTCGTCCCAAGGGGGCTCCTCATGTTCATAGGCTTTCATATTGTAGTGTATCAAGTGTTTCTTCACTAATTGATAAGGGTCATGCCTTTTGTACTCAATATTTAGCAGTTTAATTTCTTCGAGTGCTTTTGCTTCCACCCTAGAATGTCCCAAATTTAATAATGAAAATTTCCCGATGTGCACAGGGAAGATGGGCTAGGAATTCTTTTGAGCTGCCTTTAGCTCTATTCCAATATTGCCTTTATTATTTGGTGTGCCACTTCCCTACACACTAGTCTATCCAGAAGAAATTTTGGAACCGCGTGAGGGGGAATTGAGCACCCATAAACCTTGATTTAGGAGAAGTTTTCTTCAGTGAACCAGTCTGCTATTTGCTTGAGGTTATTTGAAACTACTTCATAAATGCGAGGAGGGTCACAGCCAAAAAATATTTTATGCATGGGTATCACCACAAAATGACAAATTTCGTAAAATGAATTTTTTGCATTTTCTTCCCACAACTCAGAGTGATATTCGTGAATGGGTTCAGGGCAAGTTATGTTCCAATTCCAATTCATCGGGGGAAATGGAGTCATAAAACAAATTGTGTCCATGAGGTACGCTGACATGTAGAAGGCCACTAGTTGACCTCGGGCTCTTGCAGTTCTTTAATCCAAAATCTCTTTGGCTAAATTATCAAATAAAATCTTGTCCCAGTTGAAACTATACCCTTCTGATGCTTCTTCTAGAAAGGGCACCCATTCTGCAGGGAAATGATAGGGATTCTTTTTTCCGAAAAGTCTGCACAACATCATGGCTACATAAACCATGTACTCATTCAAAGAGGCTGTGGCATAAATTCCGTGGGTATCGACCCTAAATTTTGAGGGACATCTCCACCAACCTTTGATTAAATCAGGGTAGGTTTGGTCTGCCTCATTGCATACCTTTCTCTGGAATTCAACTATAAATTTGGCATTGTAAATGAAATTAGGATTGGGTGAGAGTTTTAACATAACCTGGATATGTTCAGGTCTGAATGAGCCGATAATGGCTCCTTGATCATTTAAAATGCTTCTCGTCAGAATATAAACTTTGTCCAAAGCCCAACTGACCAAGTCATTGTATGGCATGAGCCATGGGCGTGTTGCAATTTTGTGAAGCTCTGATTCCGCTATGTCGTGAAGGTGATTCTCAGAATCGCTAGGGGAGATTTTCATCTCGCAGTCCAGATTTTCATAAATATGTATCCATGATTTAATTGAGTCGATAGCATGTGGTGTGGTGTCTCATATGACATCTCCCTCTGAGGTAGAAGTCTTAGCTGTATCTTCACTCTTCTTGGGTCCCTTCCTTGGTGCCATGACTCTGTATTGGAAAGAAAACCTGTCATAGAAGAGAGGTGTGAAAGCTCGACTGTATTATCCTATTCCATGTAGTATTGATGCATTTGTCAAGAATTTAATACCTTTAATGTGGAGAATATCTCTGAGATACGCATTTGTGTCATAGAAATCACAATCTATCCATTAATAATGTGGCCGTATTTTGGCAATTCTAAAATCAACATTAAAAAAAAAACTTCTTTTGATGGAGGCCGAAAAGAAAGTACTTAAGAAGTTTAATTACCATTTAATGTATTTTTAAAATGAAGTTAGTTCTCTTCAAAATTCGGTATTGAGTCATGACTTCGCGCTTCGGGGTTTCAGAGATCCTTCGGTATCGATTTGGGACTTTGTGTTTCGGGGTTTCGGGGATTGCGGTTACATGAGGTATGTCACCACTAAACCCCGAATTCCAAAATTGAAATGAGATTAGATTTAAGACTTAACTTCTGTGTTAAGTCGGGACTTCGCATTTCGGGGTTTCGGGGATCGCGGCTTCATGAGGTATGTCACCACTAAACCCTGAATCCCGAAATCATGATGAGATTAGATTTAAGATTTAACTTCCATGTTAAGTTGGGACTTCACATTTCAGGATTTTGGGGATCGTGGCTACATGAGGTATGTCACCACTAAACCTCGAATCCCGAAATCGCGATGAGATTAGATTTAAATTAATTAATTAGGATTAAGACTGACTTTCACTTCTTTCGGGAAATCGGGAATCGGGATTTCACGATTCAAAATGTATTGAAGAGATATTGTTTTGAGTAAACCCCAAATCCCGAAAGGTTAAAAATATGGTTAATTAACTCCTTTAGGGTTTTAAATTATTGCGATTTAAAGTACTTAACAGAACATGCGCCTAGACTTTAATAACATTTGAGCTTCTTGTCTTTAGTTATAACGAAGAAATGAAAACTTTTCAGGACTTTGGTACCGGTCTTTTGGACTGATAGTGAGGATTATACCTTATGAAAAATCGAAATCCCGAAAGAGAAAAAATTTAGTTTTAAAGGTGAAAATTTTCAAACCTAGCTTCAACATAGGCTCCAATTGGGGACCTTGTCTCCTTGCGGGATGAGGAAAATGGGCGGACTTAGTGCCTTTTATTGGGTAAATGGGGTCAGTCATTTCGGTCTATGAGACATAGCTGCGAAAACTACTAAGGGGATAAAGATCCCAACCTTAACTTCGGAAAATTTTCCAAACCAAAGCATTCGACAATCTCGAGATAGGATCACTTGGATTTCCCTTTCTAAAACTGACCTCGGACTTGTGCAAGATAATCAAAACAAGATTACTGGTTCTACCATTTTTTGTTTGATCGTATTCGCATCGAGAGACTCTTAGAGTATAATCTGGAATTCCATAATCTTAGAGTATCATCTAGCCGAGAGAAGAAAAATACCAGAGCCTTTTGCAAATTGTGTATAACAGCCTTGTCTATTATGGAGACATTGCTTCACTACCAGTGGACGTGTTCAGTACCCCGGTGAAGTTATCGGATTTTCCACATTGAATTTCCTTTCACCACTTCATTAATTTTAGCATTTAAACGATGAGATGAGGGCAATCATATAATGAATTTCCTTTCATCATCTCTTTAAATCATATGGTGGCAATCGATAACGAATTTCCTTTCACCACCTCTTTATGTTAGATGAGGGTAATCGATAATGAATTTCCTTTCACCATCTCTTTCTATATATATTTGTTATGAAGTGGGGGAAATCAATAAGTATGTAACATACTTAGGGAATTTTTTTTTTTTTTTGCAAAGGTCTGTCAACTTTTTAAAAAGCTATGGATTGATCTACTTTTGGCCCTCAAACACTCTAACTTTATGGAGAATCTCAGGGAAAATTTATTAACCCCCGTTTTTTTTTTTTTTTAATTAATTAATTTATTTGGGACTTCATTTGAGCGAAAACGATCTTTTTATTTCTGGTAGAAAAACTAAAAAGCTTAAGATTGGCCCAGACATACTTTCGGTTTAGCCAAGGCTTAGGAAAAACAAAGGATTTTTCCTATCTTTGCTTCGAAAGTTAGTTTGAACATTTATGAAATTAAGATGAGACTTAAAGGGAGAAAAAACAAGATTTGGTGAAGAGTAAGCTTGATAGTGATCGAAGTGGAAAGGTGAGAGAACCTTGAAACTTGGGAGTGCTAATCAACATTAATCATTTATTTATATAAAATTTTATTATATTTTTTTTTTAGTTTTTTCTTTTTATTTATTTTTATTTATTTAAGTTTTTATATATAAAAAATCAGCAACTCGTTCAATTGTACCTCTTAGGATATTTTTAATTCATGTTCTTTGGTCAGATTTCATACCTTAAAAGTTCGTCGTACTTACAGCCAGAGGATTGTTTCCTCATTACCTTTTAGGCAAGTATTTATCAGGGTTATCCATCCAGAATACCCCTGTAGTATAATTGGTCTCTTGAGTCTGGACGCTTTTCCTGCGAACAAATGATAACTGTCAGACACACCCATACTAACTCTGAGAACTGCTAGATTTGAACTACTTTGTATTTGCATCCTCTAAAAATATTAGATAATATATATATATATATATATATATTAACGAAAGCAATGTTACTATAAAGAAAATGTGAAAAAAAACCGGTATATACAATGAAAGTTCGAAAACATATTACTGCATGTAGTGTTTAAGATATCACCCATTTACAGAGGTGCTTAGAATATCTCCATTTAGATTTTCTAATGAAAAAACATTTTGTCCTTTTGAGGCTGAGACTCTATAAGGGCCGGACCAGATCGAGTCGAGTTTGTCATGTTTGCCAGCATCTTCTCTTCTGGGTTCCCATTTTAATACCAGATCTCCAGGGAGGACATCTCTATCCTTAGCCTTTTGATGAAACAAAGCCTTCATCTTATCCTGATATCTCTGCAACTTTTCGTTAACTTCAATCCTATTTTGCTGAACTTCGACCAACTGGTTTTCTCTTCTGGTAATGTCGTTAGGTTCTTCGTTCAAATCTTGCCAAATTTTCATTACTGGCAGAGCAAGATTGATTGGTAAGATAACATCAGTGCCATATACTATCTGAAAAGGGGACATTCCGATTTCCCTTTTGGTACTTATCTTGTTATCCCATAGAGCATATTTCAAATGAATATGCCACGCCTTCTTGTTGTCAGTCAATATTATTTTTATCATAGTTGTTAGAATTTTGTTAGATGATTCATCTAAACCATTGCCCTATAGATAATAAGCTGTGGAGTGTCCTAATATGATGCTGAATTTTTGACAAAAGCTTACCATAGCCATCGATTTGAACGCTTGTGCATTGTCAGTGACTATTTTTCGGGGACAGCCGAATCTGGATAAAATGTTTTCTTCCAGAAAGTTGATTACAACTTTGTCGGTCACGTTTCTTATGGAAATAGCTTCCACCCACTTGGTAAAATAGTCCGTTGCGGTTAGAATCCACCTATGTTGAGCACTGAAATGTGGGTGAATCTCTCCGATAAAATCAAGACCCCACTGCTGAAAAGGGGCTTTGGTTTTAACTGGAATTAGAGGCAAAGATGTCACTTTCTATTTACCTGTAAACAACTAACAGGGAACACAAGCTCAGACTTTAGTATTTACATCTGTGAAAAGTTTGGGCTAGTAATATCCAAATCTTAAGATTTTATAAGCTGTGACTCACCAAGCATGGTGTCCTCCACACACTCCCTCATGGAACTCATCTATAACCTTTTCGGTTTCGGTCTTGACCAAGCAGCTCAACAAAAAACCCAGGGGATCCTTCCAAAATAGTTTTTCATCTATAATACAATACTTTATAGCATGCAACTTCAGTTTCCTGGCTTTAGATGGGGTTAATTCACTGGGACATTGAAGGGTCAATAAATAGGAAACAATATCATGATACCATATTGAAGAAGAAAACCTGTCTTCTATCTCAACCATAGGAGTAGCAAAATTGAGTTCATTTATTTCTAGAGAACTCTCATCTTCTTGTAGCTGATTTATTCCAAGTGCTTGGAAGTTGGATTCGGCCAAAAATTTAGCCAAACCTTGGCCTTTAATGAGTTTTGTTGGTTTGACTTCAATATTGAACTCCTAAATCGTAGCTAACCATCTGCCTCTTCTCCCATCACTATCTGGCTGAACCAGTATGTCTTTGAATGAGCTTGTAGGAACATAGGCTATGATGTTCGAATGTAATACATACGTTCTGAAAGCTTTGAGAGACTTTACCATTGCATAAGCTTGTTTTTCTAGTATATTATATTTCAACTCAACGTCTCTCATACTTTTACTGAAAAAAGCAATGGGTTGTTCGAAGCCTTCTTCATTTTTTTGTAACAATACAACCGCGATAGTGTGTTCGGAAGTGAAGGAAAAAATCAGAAATTCTTTTGTGTAATCAAGACTTGCTAAGACTAGTGCTTCGCTAAAAAAAAATTTGATTCATTGAAAAGATGCTTTGGCTTCACTTGTCCACTTCATATCACTGTTCTTTTTCAACATATCTGTGATCAACTTCACAATTTCAGCGAAGTTAGGGATAAGGATTCTCAAGAAATTTATTTTCCCTAGGAAGGATTGGATTTCTTTTACATTTCTAGGGATATTTATAGTATCTATAGCCTCAATTATTTTAGGATCGATTTTGATTCTGTCTTTTGACATGACATGACCTAACATATTACCTTCTTGCATAACGAAATGAGATTTTTTGGGATTGAGGGACAAACAGAACTTATGACATTTCTCGAAAGTTTTCTTTAGGTGCACTAGATGTTCCGTATCATATTTTGAAAAAACGGTCAGATCATCAAGACAGATAACAACGGATTTATATTTCTCACCCATGAAGGTGATGTCCATGGCTCACTAGAAGGTTGCCCCTGTGTTCATCAAGCCAAAAGGCATTTTATCATACATGAAGGTACCCCAAGGGGTGGTGAAAGTTGTTTTTTCCTTATCATCATGATGTATTGCGATCTGATTGTAACCCGAAAAACCATCATTCATTGACATTCTGTTAGCTCCAACTAATCTCTCTAAAACGTGGTCCATATTAGGCAATGGATAATTGTCTTTGAGTGATGATCGGTTCAGGCTTCTAAAATAGACACATAGTCTGATTTCGCCATTTTTCTTTCTTATTGGGACTAAATTAGCCACCCACTTGGAATATATTACTGGGACGATGATTTTAGCATCCAAGAGGTTTTTGACCTCCTTTTCAATTACTGGTAGCATAATAGGGTTTATCTGTATGAGTTTCTGTTTAAAAGGCTTGACATCGGGTTTCAGAGGAATTTTATGTTCAATTATAGAAGTATCATAAGTTCTCAATTCATCGTAAGACCAAGCAAAAACGTCTTTATACTTTCTAAGCAACTCAATGTATTTACTTTTGGTTTCTGGGGACAGGTATTTGGATAGTTTCACCAACTGAGGGTTTTCTTTGGTACCTATGTCACAGTCCTCAACCTCTTCAGGTTGCGGTTGTAAGGTGGATCTTAAAGGGATATTGCCTTGATTAAATAACCTTTCCAAGGGAATTAGGCCCTTTGGGATTTGATTATTTTTTAGAACAAGCATACGATGATTGAAATTTTATCATGAAATTCCTGAGGGTCTTCCCCTTCCTGCATGATCCAAACATGATCATTTTGGTTTTCTTGGTCGGCATTATTTTCAGCAAATTCATCTATCGATTCTAAAAATTTACGCAGTTGTTTGTCATCCTCAAAAACTTTCCATTGTTGTATGTTATTAGGTATGGAAGGTCGATGTCTCATTTGTATATGATACTTTAGTTTGAAGGCGGTGGGAGGTGTGAAGGTTGAGGCTGCTTTGGCTAACGCATCGGCCTGTTGGTTTTCAGTTCTTGGAATGTAGTGGACTTTGACAGAGGAGAATAAATTGTCGATCGGATCCTAGATGCAATTCCTGTAAGACCTCAGCCTAGGATGTTTGTCCTGGTACTGTCGGTTTACCTATTTTACGATTAGCTCGACATCACCAAATATTTCTAGGTTTTTTATTTTCATTCTCCTAGCGGCTTCCAACCCTAATACTAAGGCTTCATACTCACATACGTTATTAGTGTGGTCCACATTCCACTGAAGTGTATAGGAAAAAGGGATTATGAATTGATTATCAGGGGCCACAAGGAGTGCCCTTGATCTGGCTCCAAGGTAAGATGAAGCACCGTCAAAAAACATCTTCCACACACCAGTGCTATATACATTTTGTTTATTTTATTTTTTTTCTGTTTTTTCTTCTGTACAACATTCCTCTACACCTAAAACAATATCATCGTCAATGGATAAAATAAAATTACCTAGATCCTGATCAACAATATATACAGGGTGATTATTCGGGTTGCGTGGATCACTTACCGTGAACGCTAACCTGGTCTCTCTGTATAAGTGTGTGAACTGTCCTCCAAAAACTGGGATCATAGCATATGTCATGTCAAGCTAGAGGGAGCCCCCAATATTGGCACCCCAGGATCTAGATAACAACATACCATATTTCAGAGGGATATCGGCGACCACTACATCCATGAGAACGAGTTTTGTAGGTATTTGAGCCAGATTTACCACCAAGTATTTAATCATGTCTATACATTTAACTTTTTTAGAATTGAAAGAATATAAATCTCAATAAGGCCTAGTAATTTCGAGACCCAATTTATCCATGATGGGTTGAGGCATTACGTTGTGGGATGCTCCAGAATCAAGCATACAGTTAGGGAGTAGTTGGTCGAACAAGATTAACGTGATATAGAAGGAAGCAACAGTGTCTTTGGCGCCTTCGAAGTGAGTGCCAAAAACTATGTTCGGCTTGTCGTATTCTAAGTTAATGACGTCGGCTTGGCTTTCATCTTCTGAAAAACTAATCAATTTGGCATTTTTTTTTTCTGTACGTTGGATTTTTTTCCAGCTCGACAAGAGGTATGGAGATCTTGATTTTATTGATTTCATTTTCCAGATTGAAATTTCCCACAATTTTGTCATTCTTGACGATTTGGGTTTCAACTCCCTTCTTATCGACTTTCTTTTGTGGTGAAGGTTTTGTTTTGGTTGCAAAAACTTTCTCTTTTGGTGTTTTGACTGTGAGTGTTTTAGCTACCTTAGTCTTGGTAGGCTATGTGTCTGTTTGGTCGGTTTTTACAATCTGTTTTTCAACATCTTTTGAAGCTATCTTGTCTATCTCTCTCCTCGGCAAGATATTTTTCTTTTGGGTGATTGTAACACTTTTGTTTCTAGGCCTTAGATTGTACTTCTGTTGAATCTCGGCCATTATACCATCGGCAATACCCTGGTAGGTCAAAACTTCAGAAGTACTATCGTTTAGGTCATTTTTCGAACTATTTTCTTTATTTAAGAATTTTTCATAATCTTGTCTTGATAAATAGGGTTGTGGCTCGTCATCACCCAGATTGTTTATATCTTCCTCTGATTCCTCAAAATCTTCTAATTCTTCCTCTCCAATGAAGTTTTCACACTTGAAGGGGGTTGGGATTTTCTGATCCTCATTCTTAATCTATCTTTGTGGGACTTGAGGATTGGGATTCCTTATGAAATCCTTTATGGGAAAATGGTCGTTTTTAGCCTTCTCTAACTCAATTTTCTAAATCTTATTGGACAGTTCTTTAATTATCCTAGCCATGTTGTCCATTTTGTCTCCCGAAGATATTCTCGACCCTGAAGATCCTCCTTGTTCTTTGAATCTTTTGTTTTCTTTGTTCCCAACCTCCGTTTTGGATTTTATCTTTCCTAAAGCCATCATGTTGGATTCGATTTCTAGGGCATCGTCTTGCATCTTGGTGAGGTCTACTGATCTCCTCTCTCTCAATAGTAAGGCGAAATCAGGATCGAAAGCTCCAACGAAAGTTAATTTCACTGCAGGCTGAGAAGCTTTGACCTCGATGGGAATTTTATTGTACAATTTATTAAATCTTTGGGTGAATTCGAGAATTGATTCCGAATTTTTCTTTCTAAGAGCCCCAAACTTCGTCAGATAATAGAGGTGATCTTTTCTTCCCCTCGATTTCCTGATGAAAGCACTTTCGAGTTCATTGTATGACCTTAAAGATCTCACTGCTAAGCCTCGGAACCAGGTTCTGACCTGCCCTTCGAAATTTTGTACTAAAATTCTAGAGTAGACATCTTCGTGTTTGAGTCCTAGGATATCGGTGAATTGGTCAAAGAAATTGATGTGCTCTTGTGCAGTTAAATCACCTTCCCATGTAAATTTTGGGAGATTTTTCATGTAATTCTCTTAAAGGTCATGTAGGGGAAACAAGAGGACAAGAGGGGCATATCTGGCAGCCACCTTAGAAACAATTCTAGGGAGCGGTACTTAGACTTTAGTGGCACCACCTACAACACCGCCTCCAACCCCCACACCTCCATGTGCAGCCATTAATAGATTTGAGATTGAAACTGGGGTTGTACTTGAATGTGACAGAAAGGTTGTGGGGAATTGATCGTCAAGGCATAGGAAACTGGAAAAAGAAGGCCCAATATGAAGAGAACCTGTTTCTCCAGGCTTGTAAGATGAATATATCAGAGAATTGATGGGGGTTAAATCAGGATAAACAAGACATTCATCGAAGCGTTTGGTAGTAGGAGTGTGGACTTCAGAAAAAGAGCGTGTATTGATCGATAGGGGGAGGGAGAGGGATATCTCAAGTGTTCCTCTTACTTTCAATCGTGAAGAATTTGGTTGACAGATGACGTGTGTCGGTGAAATGATTTGTCTGAGAGATCTTCTCGATTTTAAATTTTTTTCCGAATCAGAAACTAGTGAAGTCTGCTTGTCGTCCGGGTTCTTTCTGGTGTTCTTTTATCTAGAAGCCAGTTTAAAAAACGTGGAGTTTCCAAGTGAAAGATAAAAGTAGCCTTAGAAGTTTTTTCGATCTTTCTTCACTATCAAAGAAAGAAAGTGCCAATGTCATTCTTCCGAAGGAAAATATTTGTTTCTTCGTTCCCCAACAATGACGCCAAAAAAGATGTTGTTCCTAAGTTTATACTTTAAGGATCTAAATTATACCGTCAAGGCATCCAAAAGGGGTAGAGATAATTAATTGGTAAAAAGAATTTTTTTAAAGGAAACTGAGATCACGTTTGATTCCTTAACTATCTTTGTCTAACTTCCCATTGTTCTTGAGTGCTAATATCCCTTTCAATTGCAACCAATGATGTTTCAAGTTATACCCATGTATTTGTTGTTTGTAAGATGGTATTGAATAGGTTTAACACAATGCTTGCTTGATCTGATAGACCAGGTTCTATATTGGGTTGTCTGGTAACTGGAACAATCATGAAAGATGAGGGTTTCTTTTTTGTAAATCAAGAATATTTTCGAGGGTCGCAAATTTCTGGTTCAAAATTATAAAAATAGAACTATTGAATTATGAATTAATAGTATAACATAAATAAAGGCCTTTTCTAGTATCCGAGTCAAAATTTAAAGGAGACAGTGGACAGAATGAAGAAAAAGGAAACATGTAGTTGTATAACAACAATGAGGCATCAATTTAAGAAGAATCTCATTTTAATTTAATACAAGAAAATGGATGATAACTTTGTAGAAGCATATAGTTTCAGAGTCCTAAAACATTTATAGGTCTTATATTTGTTGAAATCCGATACAGAGGAAAAAGTGAAAATGATTAGATAATCTGACTTTTTCAATCACTATAACATAAATTACCATATGAAACACTTCAAACGAAAGTATGAAATAAAAATAGAATGACAGAGAAAAACATAACGCAGGCTTGACCAGATATGGAATCTTCAATCTATATTGTATTAATTCAGTAAAAATGAAGTTATCTCTTTACAATTCCCTCCAGAAAAAAGCCTTTTCTTAGTCTTGAAAAATTACATTTATACAAAACCACCAATCTTAGGACGGTTGGTGAGTTCCTAATTCTTAGAGACTAACTATTTGTTAAAAAGTAGATCCAAAACTGTTTTCATGATCTTCTTCATTTTTCCATTTTCTGGGAAGTAAATCCCTTCCAAATAATACTTTTACTTTGCCGATGACTCTCCTTCTTTTGCTTCGATACATTTAATGCATTTATCCAGGAACTGTGTAACATTTCTGGGGGGTTCTGGAAAATCTCTTGCCTAGAACAGATAAACCCTTCTCTGAATATTAGAAAGGCGGTCATCCACTCCTTTATCTATAAACTTTATTGACTGCAGCTTTAAGTTTGGCTCAACTAACAACCTACCCACTAGGGTGACATTGATTTTTCTTAGTTGTGAAATTTCCATTTGGATTTCACTCAAATTTTCCCTAAAATTTAATTATGTCTTACAATATTGATCTGTCCCAAAAGTCCTGTACACTGGCCTTTTCCAATATTTAATGACCCTTTGTCTAGAAGATCAAAAACTTCTTCACAGTAATCTCTAATTTCTTTGGCTATTCTTTTGCTTTTAGTTATGTTGGTTTCCCATAGCTTGAGCATAATGTCGCCTCTGATTTGCTCTGTGGTTGATACTTTCATAGTTTCGGAAGCCTCTTCACCTTTTGAATATATAATTTCCTTTTGGAGAGTAATCCTCACTACTTTGGCTTCTTTTTATCTTAGGATGATATTTTCAAAGGCATTATCTACTTCTTGAAAGTAATTCTGAATAATTTCTATCTTGGAAATCAATTTCCGTGGTTCAATTTCTATTTGTGAATGCACTTCTGGTGACTGGGCCTGGAAAGCTTTTAAGTCTATAATCTGATCTTCCATTGATATTAATCTAGCCTACAACTGTTCTGTATGCCCCTTTTGATGAGTAATCTGTAGCTGGTTTGTTTGTATTTCCTGGCTCATTTCGTCCAAACTCGTTTTGAGTGATTGAACCTCTAAGCTTTTGGCAACCCTTGTCTACTCCAAAATTTTACTCATTTCTTCTCTAATGTTCTCGTCAACATTCTTTAATTTCTCTCACAATTGTGCTATGATTTTATCACTCTTCTTTATCCTTGTTGTGATTTTTCCCATAGTAAAAAAGTTTGTTGTTTCCATGGCTCCCATGGAACCTTCTACCTCTGTAGCAAAATCTTCTTCCTCCAAATGTTGTCCGTCTATCAGGACTTTATTCTTTTTAACCATGTTCCCCTCCTTCTTATGCATCCCATGTTTCAGGATGACCTTCCTTTTTCTACTGAAGAAATAATCGGAAGGAGGAATCTCATCTATGGGAATGGAGGTAAGGTCATCAACAAAAAGAGATCCCATCTGTGGCAGTCCAAAAGTGGACTGTAAGGGAGTTAAGGAGGCTATGGGACTCCCTAGATCCGTAGATCCTTTCCCTCCTGCCACCATAGGCATGTTGACATCAACCTTTGGTGATGAAGTGGGAGTAGGCTTACCAGACTTGGGAGGTCACCCTGACCTTTTCTTTTCTTTGGTCTTTTTGCTTGGTGGAGGCCTTTCTGCATCCTGTAGGGCCTTTTCAGGATTTTCCTTCTTTTGTTCTTCCTACTCGAAACCTGGTGGAACGCTTTCATTCTCAAAACTTGGTGGAACTCTTTCTTGAACCTGGGGGAGGGTAATTTCTTCCCCTTGAATTACTTGGGGCAGACCACTTCGTCGATGCTTCTGAAAGGTCCAAAAACTGACTTGCAGGTCAGACGACAGTGTCTGTACTCTTTCCAACACTTCTTTATAATATTTGGTCCCTTTGAACATGTCATCCCAATGGGACTCCTCATTTTCATAGGCTTTCATATTGCAGTGTATCAAGTGTTTGTTCACTAATTGATAAGTTTCATGCCTTTTGTACTCAATATTTACCAGTTTAATTTCTTCGAGTGCTTCTGCTTCCACCCTAGAATGTCCCAAATTTAATAATGAAAATTTCTCGATGTGCATAGGGAAGATGGGCCAGGACTTCTTTTGAGCTGCCTTAATCCCTATTCCAATACCGCCTTTTATTATTTGGTGTTCCACTTCGCTACACACTAGTCTATCTGAAAGAAATTTTGGAAGTGCGTGAGGGGGAATTGAGCACCCATGAACCCTGATGTAGGAGAAGTTTTATTCAATGAACTAGTCTACTATTTGCTTGAGGTTATTTGAAAATGCTTCAAAAATGTGAGGAGGGTCACAGACGAAAAACATTTTATGCATGGGTATCACCACGAAATGGCAAATTTTGTAAAACAAATCTTTTGCATTTTCTTCCCACATCTCATAGTGATATTTTTGAATGGGTTCAGGGCAAGTTATGTTCCAATTCCAAATCATCAGGGGAAATGGAGTCATAAAACAAATTGCGTCCATGAGGTACGTTGACATGTATTAGGCCACTAGTTGACCTCCAGCTCTTTCAATTCTGTAATCCGAAATCTCTTTGGCTAAATTATCAGATAAAATCTTGTCCCAATTGAAACTATACCCTTTTGATGCTTCTTCTAGAAAGGGCACCCATTCTGCAGGGAAATGACAGGGATTCTTTTTGCCGAAAATTCTGCACATCATCATGGCTACATAAACCATGTACTCATTCAAAGAGGCTATGGAATAAATTTTGTGGGTATCGACCCTAAATTTTGATGGACATCTCCACCAGTCTTTGATTAAATCAGGGTAGGTTTGGTCTGCCTCAGTGCATTCCTTTCTATGGAATTCAGCTATAAATTCGGCGTTGTAAATGAAATTAGGATTAAGTGAGAGTTTGTACATAACCTGGATATGTTCAGGTCTGAATGAGTCGATAATGTCTCCTTGATCATTTAAAATTCTTCTCGTCAGAATATCAACTTTGTCCAAAGCCCAACTGACCAATTCGTTGTATGGCATGAGCCATGGGCATGTTGTAATTTTGTGAAGCTTTGATTCTGCTATGTCCCGAAGGTGATTCTCAGAATCTCTAGGGGAATTTTTCATCTCCCAGTCCAGATTTTCATGAATCTGTCTCCATGATTTAATTGAGTCGATAGCATGTGATGTGGTGTCTGATATGACATCTTCCTCTGAGTTGGAAGTCTCAACTATATCTTCACTCTTGTTGGGTCCCTTTTTTGGTGCCATGACTCCGTATTGGAAAGAAAACTTGTCACGAAATAGAGGTGTGAAAGCTCGGCTGTATTATCCTATTTATGATAGAAAAAGAGAGAATAAGTTTCAAAACATAGACCTCTAGTTTTCTTTTAACTCATTTTATGGTGAAAGTACTGATGCAGTTGTCAAGAATTTAATACCTTTAATGTCGAGAATATCTATGAGATACACATTTGTGTCGCATAAATCACAATCTATCTGTTATTAATGTGGCCGTATTTTGGCAATTCTAAAATCAACATTAAAAAAAAAACTTCTTTTGACAGAGGCCGAAAAGAAAGTACTTAAGAAGTTTAATTACCATTTAATGTATTTTTAAAATGAAGTTAGTTCTCTTTAAAATTCAGTATTGAGTCACGAATTCGCGCTTCGGGGTTTCGAAGATCCTTCGGTATCGAGTCGGGACTTCGTGTTTCAAGGTTTCGGGGATTGCGGTTACATGAGGTATGTCACCACTAAACCTCGAATATCGAAATCGCGATGAGATTAGATTTAAGCCTTAACTTACGTGTTAAGTCAGGACATCACATTTCGGGGTTTCGGCGATCATGGCTACATGAGGTATGTCAGCACTAAACCTCAAATCCCAAAATCGCTATGAGATTACATTTAAGCCTTAAATTCCGTGTTAAGTCCGGACTTTGCATTTCGGGGCTTAGGGGATCGCGGCTACATGAGGTATGTCACCACTAAACCCCGAATCCCGAAATTGCGATGAGAATAGATTTAAATAAATTAATTAGGATTAAGACTGAATTTCACTTCTTTCGAGAAATCGAGAATCGAGATTTCGCAATTGAAAATGTATTGAAGAGATATTGTTCTGAGTAAACCTCAAATCCCTAAAGTTAAAAAAGATGGTTAATTAACTCCTTTAGGGTTTTAAATTATTGCGATTTAAAGTACTTAACAGAACATGCGTCTAGAATTTAATAACATTTGAGCTTCTTGTCTTTAGCTATAATGAAGAAATGAAAAATTTTCGAGACTTTGGTACCAGTCTTTTGGACTGATAGTGAGGATTATACCTTATGAAAAACTTTATCCCGAAAGAGAAAAAATTTAGTTTTAAAGGTGAAAATTTTCAAACCTAGCTTCAACAGAAGGAAGTTTTTTCTCTCTTCTATGAACATCATTTAAACTTAATATTTTTGTTGAAAGCGTACCAACGAATTCTTTATAAAAAATCTCATCATTTTCTAGGTCCTTTCGGGGATACTATTTAAAATCTGCAATCCTTGTTGAGACAATACCTCAACATGTTGATAATTCCCATATTTCAATTATTTTCTTAACGTTATCTCCAATGTATTTACTAACATCCATTAATAGGCTTGAGGAACCTTTCAATCTCGAACGAGACCCTGGTACATTTTCTAGAGTGTTTGATGGTTGTATGGAAACAATGGGATCAACAAATAAGGGTCTTGGCAGTATAGAGTTCTCCAATTCTTTCACCTTTTATTTTATAATCAATTTTTCATTCTCTATATCATCAATAGAATATTTCAAAGATTCACCCATTTCTTCAGGAAATTCCATGGCTTTCAAGGGGTTTACTCGAAAAAACAAATATTTCCACTTTTCATAAACCTTTATATTTTTCAAATTGACTTTTTCAATTAACAATTTATTTGAATTTCATTTGTAGGTCACGTGGTGCAAGGTGACATATTCTTCTTCAAATACAATTGGATCCTAAAAATACAATTCTTCTGCTATTGTTCTACTCTCAATCAATATTTGTTCAACCCAACTAGGCTCTTCTGTTATAGTGTAAACATCCATATCTCTAGGAATAAGTTTAGATTTAGGTACTTTCTGGCCTTGTTTATGAACCACTTCTCTTTTTCTTTCTACAGATATAGGAATAATGTGTGATATTTCAATTACCCTTTTGGAATAGTCTTTACCTCCTCCATCATTTGAATTTCCAGTAGAATATTTCCTTTGTTGTTGACTATGTCATGAGTTTTTCCTATGCTCAAATATTTTTTTTGAGAAAAAATTGGAGATCCCAAGCTTCTACCTGTTGTATTTCACCTCCATTTCTTATAGTGGTAATTTGTACTAACCAATGTATCAATGTCATCAAGGGTATTTTTAGGCAATACCTCTTGACAATTTTGATTGTGTCCTTATATTTATTCCATTTCAATAGACTTTTTAAATGATGAGCCATGCCCAATTGAAAAAATGTGTGTCGAGAATAAATTATTAGGATCGAAACCCTGAATTTCATGAATTTCCTTTAAATTAAAATGATCAAAATTAGTGGGAAATTCATCCAAATGGGAATAATCTTTACAACGACTTCTCCAATTTTCCAAGATAAAGTGATGAATTACTTTCTTCTTTTTTTCATTAAATAAATGTGCACAATATTTGTATTTTATACACACTTAGATAGTGAATAATTTTTTAGAGACAAAGAAAGTTAGAAAAAAGGGTTTTCCCCGGAAACCATAAAGTTTGATGAAACTATAATCTTCCAAAGTCTAAAAAAATCCTTTCTCTGCTAGAAAGGTTGCAACTTCTAGTGACAACCTGGATGTGGTAGGACCATGAATTAAACTTTTGAAGGAGGACAAGAAATCATTTTGTACCTCATAAAATTTGTATGGAGCCTTATGCTTACATAATACTAGATACTAGAATTGTACATGATCCTTTTTTAAATCTACATTCCATGATTGGGGAAATTCCTCAAAAATATGACAATAGACTATAGCATAAAATAAACAATATGTCATGTAAGACTTCATGATTTTCCTGAAACCTTCCAACTGGAATGAAAATTCACTTGAAATGATTTGAGCCCAATCAAATACAACATATTCATGAATGGAATGATATAAAATATGTACAATATATCTTGGAACAAAGTTTATGGAATCCTATCCAATGATCCTAGCAAATAACTATGGAAGTTATTTGTATGGATATTTAAGAGATCATACCTCAGTTTGAGTAGAATCTTTGGAATCACTTGATGGATTTAAAATAAAACTTTCCAAGAGTCCCACTCCTCCATCGGTTACCTTCAAGATGTCACTAGCTTTAGAGTTCTTAAATGTGGCAGTGGGTTTCGACAATATCAAAATTCTTTTGAAAACCATAGGTGTCGAAGAAACTGGTGATATTCCCTATAAATGGATTACTCTTCTCTCACTGTCAAATGTATCATTGCACCAGATAAATAATTATTTGAAATCATATACTTTTGGTACACACCCGACTAATGCATTCCCATAGGTCTAAACTTTGTTCAAAATAGTTTCTAGAGGTGGAAGCACTGAATACCACTTGAAATCTTTTGACCATTGAAACTCATGGTCTTATCATCCCATAGTATTGATGGTGTATCTGTAATATATCTCTTTCCTTTTACTTGAAATATTTGATAAAGGTTAATTTGTGTGAATAGGTAGAAATTTTATAAATACAATATTTTTGCATCGCATGTTTAATTCCTTATTTAATTTATCACGTATTACCTTGATATCAAATGTCGTAACCCTTAGTTAGATGGTATCAATTGGATGATTTAATTTAGGATTTAAAGCATAAATTTTATGAGAATCGTGACACTTAATAACAATATTAATTCATATGAGTGATAGTTGATGTGGTGATGTGTTAATAAATGTTATCAGGAAAAGTGATATTGTGTCATGACAATTTGAATTGTTGAAGTATGGGAGTGAAAAGTGATTAACATGAAGGTTCCTTTCGGAGAATGTAGGAATGTGAGATGTCGGTTTGGTAGTGGAAGGTGGAGATGAGGGAAGGACTCCCACATACACAATCAACAAAATAGGCTAAGTATCGAAAATAGATTCATTATGGGTGATGTGAAAGTGAGGAGTTCTTTTTAGATGTTGTAGGTTTGCAGGTTTGTGGGATTGGATATGGATTGGACTTCCTGTAATGCCCGTATAATTCTAAACATCATTAAGTTTCCTAAATATTTCAAGAAAGTAAACTGAAACAAAACTTCATAACATGATATTGACTTTTATAACAACAACTTCAGTATCTTGGATTTATCAATAAATACTAAGTTAATGACATAATGAAATAAATACAAACTTAACAAGTACCTGGATCTGATGCTAATTTCCGTTGCCTCTTGGCTTTGCTGCTACCTTTCTGCTCCTTGCTACACCGATCAAACCTGCCACAAACAAGAAAATAACTGCCCAAAACTAATGTCCACCCTGCCAACTAGGAAAAAGACCTAGCTCCAGGATATCTACGGATATCCTGGCCCCCGTGCCCAAAACCTCCAGCAACTCAGTGCCTCCCCTGATCAAAAGTCACAGTCCAGAACACTCTATTCCTTGCTCGCAGCAAGCCAAAAGTCCACAAAATATCACAGGCTCACAGCCAATACCACAGTGCACAGAAAAAATTCGTTGCTCACAGCAAAACACAGACCACAGCATCCATTCCGTCCCCTCCCGTCGAATGGTGCGCACATCCCCCTCTTCCCCTCCCTTATTCCTCCCGACCGACTCACGTCTTTACTCCACAACCACCCACGTCCTCCATCCTTCGTTCCTTCATTAATATTTTTATCCTCTCAGGATTTCTGGGCTTCTTGCCCTGCATACGCCACCCTCTGCAGCATACGCAATCCCTATTATCTCATTTTTTTTATTTATCTCTTAAATTTATGTCACAAGTCATTAAATGTAATCTTCAGTTTGATTATTACTTAATTAATCACACTTATTTCCTTTAATTAATTTTGCTTTGTAATTTTTAATGCTTTATTCAATTAGGGTCGTTACATACACCCACCCTTCAAGAAACTTCATCCCGAAGTTAAGGTATCTGATGTTACAAGTGAAATAGGCATGGTTCATACATTCACAGCAAGTAGCTAACAATATCAGTAAGTAAATTAAGAAGTCCACACATACTAATGTATATGTACAAGGAATGCATGTGTAGCTAATACATGCAAACCTCGTGCATGTACTAATAATCAAACTGTCATTCTTTAATAATTTACGTATGCATTCAATTCAGTCAGTAAGACTAGTCTTTCATAAAAGACAACAATCATTAATTGTTTAAGAAATTCTTTAGTCACAATTATCCAGTTCAATAATTTATTTTAAACAACTGTGGTTTAGTTACATCATAATGAATATTCATATATACACACATTTTCTTCATCAACTCCCACCACATGACAGATCCCCAGAAAGTCTCAACTATCTACTCATCCTTCCTTCCTAACCTACTTCAAACTCCATTCCTATCCATCCTCTGCTAGACTATCTTGGAGCGTCAGCTATACTGACCTAACTCCAAATAGAACTCGTAAGTGGAAGTGTCTCTCACTCGACCAAGCTTCCCT
>SNQJ01S0030867.1:0-15315 GCA_010110895.2 Picea sitchensis
TAGAAATAAGGAAGAATAAGTCAAATGTAAGAAGACCTAATAGAAGAACCACTTCTAGAAGGATCTTCTTCTAGATTGTTCTTTTGGATAGAAATATTTAGTATAAATAGGAGTAGAGGGTATGAGAAGTCTTGTCTTGGATATTTTTGTAATACAACTCTACTATGCTAGAGATTTCCCCCTCGAAGAGGCAAGTGAACATTGCTATCATTAATCAAGGTTCTCTTTTTGGTGTTATTCTGGTATTGTTCTAGTTATATTGTTGTTGTTATTCCTTTTCTAGCTAAAATATTTATGTTCAGCATACTATTTTATATCTGGAATACTACAAGTGGTATTAGAGCACTTTCCTTGGCATAAAATTGTGGGTTAATGTTTTTAGGGTAGAGACGTATTACGACGTCTTAAAGCTACAACGATATGTCATTACGCGCATAAACCCACGATCAATGAGTCATACACGTAGGAAATACATGTGGTACTTAAGCACACATCTGTTGGCCACCCTTGTAACCCCTGTTGGTACCCATTCAAGTGGTAGTGTATCAGAAAAAACCTATATACGGATCAACCTAGATCTCCTAAATCCCTCCATATATAAATCGATCGGCCGCCTAACTTCTATAGTGCCACTGAGAACAACACTCAAGAAAATACTCTCTAGTATCTAGGTAGTCAGGTAGTACGGCTAAGGGCATGGTCTATACTCCTTAGTTCATTCCCTGAGATATTGGGTGGAGTACTACTGTTGGAACCCACACGTATATCAGAGATCTATAACATAGGGAAAACCCTTATATGTAGACGCCCTGCATACCCTAACCCTTAGGACGAAAAAAAAACCAAAATAAACAAGATTTATTGTTGCACAATTGTGTCTCCTGCATTTGGGTTGCTAAATTACTACACAATTCAACACTACAGTATTCTTCAAATCAAAGTATAACTCTGCAGGAGTTAAAAAAAAAAAACAAGTATGGATCCAATTGGAACTATTATTTGAGCCCTATCCCCTTGAATTCCTCTCTTCGCCCTTATCACAATCATACCTATCATTTTTCAGCAATTTTTTTTCCCATGGACCCGACCCCCTTCCAACACCCTTATCTGGGCCTTACCCCATTGGATTCTCCTCTTTGCCCTGATCGTTGTGATACACTTCACCCATAATCCATTTTTTGTGTGGTCCCACCTGTCCCTTTTGGTTTTCCCTCTTCATCATGGCCCACACCCGTAGTCAAGACTTGGAAGCTCGCTTCAATTCCTTTTCCTCTAATTTCACAGAGACCCAACAAGAAGTGAGGCAACTCAGTGCCAATTTTTCCACCACCAGTAAAAACATGCATTCCTCCATAGATGACAAAATGGAAACCATCAAACAAGACCTCACTACCYAGCTTGCATCCTTCACTAACATGATCTGCACCAAGATAAATCTCCTTGCCGATCTTCCCTCCTCTAACCCACCTTTTCACTCYGAAGGTGAAACTTCCTCTAATTCACAGACTTTTCAGCCCCATTACTTTYARCGTGACCTATTCCTTCTACGTGTGGATGTGAAAAAACTTGATGGCTCGGATCCCACTGKATGTGTAACTCAAATGGAACATTATTTCTCTTYGTATGGAATTACAAATGAGTTGGCCAAACTCTGGTATGGTGTTCTCCATCTAGATCAAGAACGTTGGCAATGGTGGCAATGGAGAAAAATTTCCCGCCAAGGGTATGTGGCTTGGACACAATTTGTGGAAGAAMTTTATGAACGCTTTGACACTGACATCAACCATTTAGGTCGTTTGAAAATTTTGAAACAATCTAGCACAGTGCAAGACTTTATATCCTCTTTTGAGTGATTGGATTTCCGTACAGAGGGAATGTCTGATGCTTTTTTTCTGAGAATGTTTTGTTAGTGGCCTCAAGGATGATATCCATACCCATGTCCTAATGGCTCAACTTCAGAGTTAGGTGGAAGCTACTAAAATATTTAAGGAAGCACGGCAGGTTGTCTCTTCTCAAACTCGAAAACCCTCCTTTAGTCCTCACCCTAAGCTAGTCACTCCCACTCCTCCTTCCACTCCACTAAGGATCCAAAAATTGACCAGGGAAGAAATGGATGAACACCAACTCAAAGGCCCTTGTTATAATTGTGATGACAAATATTTTCTTGGGCACAAGTGTAAGGAACAAAATATTTTTATGGCCATCTCCTAGGATGTTGCAGAATACGATGTTGGGGCCACCCCATGGCTAAGTCACCTGAACCCACTAACATGACCCCACCCTTCGACCCTCCCGAAGTTGAACTAATGATTTCCCTGAATGCTCTCACTGGGTTATATTCTCCCCAAACTCTTAAGATAATTGGTTACATTAAGCATCGAAAGGTCATCATCCTTGTTGATAATGGAATCACCCATAATTTTATTCATCATTGCATTTCCCAAGAAATTAATTATTATATCTGTGCAGTCAATAATTTTCAAATCATGATTGCCAATGGTAGGTCCATGAAATATGGGGGGTGTTGTGAAAATGCGTGTCTCGAAATTGGTTAGTACCACATGAAATATCATATGTTTTCTATTGACATGGGCAATTGTGACATTGTGTTGGGTGCATAATGGCTAAAGACTCTAGGTCCCATTCTCATGTATTTTAAGGTATTTACCATGCAATTCAACCAAGAGGGCCAAAAATATAAGTTCCAAGGCATCATCATCGGTTCCTTGGAGATCATCAGTTCCCATTGCATGGAAAATCTCCTCAAAAAAGGTCATTTTGGCATTATTTCACAACTCCATGCCATTCACACCACTGAGACATCGTCTGTGCTGTGGGACCTCCAATCCATCCTCTCCAAACATCAAGTTGGTTTTTCCACTCCCCAGGGACTTCCTCCTTCCTATGGTGTTCATGATCATTCCATTCCCCTTGTCCTTAGAATCCTTTCTCCCAATGTTCATCGCTATCATCATCCCTTTTCCCAAAAAAATGAAATTGAGAAAATTGTTCAAAAATTTCTCACCGCAAGTGTTATAAATCCTAGTATGAGCCCCTATTGTTCTCTTGTGGTCATGGTACTCAAGAAATAAGGCTCTTGGAACATGTGTCCTGACTTCTGTGCCCTCAATAAACTTAGCATCAAAGAAAAATTTCCCATCCCTATCATCGATGACCTCTTGTATGAATTGACTAGTGCCCAGTTCTTTACTAAAATTGATCTTTGTTCTGGCTACCACCATATGCGTATGAATGAGGCAGACATTCCTAAGATTTCATTTCGAACTCATGAGGGCCACTATGAGTTTTTGGTCATGCCCTTTTTCTTGTGTAATGCTCCCTCCACTTTCCAAAGCCTCATGAATAATGTCTTTTGTCCTTTTCTCTATCATTTTGTCTTTGTTTTCTTTGATGATATCCTCATCTATAGCAAAACCTGGCCAACCCATATTTATCATGTGGATAGAGTTATACATATACTCTCTCAACACCAAATTTTACTCAAACAATATAAATGTGCTTTTGGCGCCTCAGAAGTTGAGTACTTAGGTCATATTGTGGGCAAGGCAGGTGTTAGGGTGGATCCTAAAAATATTGAAGCTATGTAGGATTGGCCTCGCCCAAAGACTCTCAAAAGCTTATGTGGATTTACAGTTTTAATGGGATATTATCACAAGTTTGTTAAGAATTATGGAAAGATTGTGACACCTCTCACTGCTCTCCATATTATAATTATTTCACTTGGACTCTCATAGATGATCAGGCCTTTCAAACCTTAAAGGCAACCATGTGCACCACTCCAGTCCCAGCCTTTTCTGATTTCACAAAGACCTTTGTCTTGGAATGTGATGCTTCTGGGAGAGGAATTGGAGCATTCCTTATGCAAGATGGTCGAACTTTGGCCTTTACCAACAAACAAATATCAGAATGATATTTGGGCCAATCAATCTATGAAAAGGAAATGTTGGATATTATACATGCATTGGATCTTTGTCGCCCTTATCTATTGGGGCATCGCTTACAAATTAAGACAGATCATCCAAGCCTCAAGTATTTTTTGGAACAACACCCTTCCTCCTCAGCGCAACCAAAATGGGTGACTAAGATCTTTGGAAATGATTATGATATCATTTACAAGAAAGGAAAAGAGAATGTGGTTTTTGATGCACTTTCAATAAAATATGAAGATGAAGGGTCCCTTTTTTCCCTCTCCTTCATTGTACCAAATTGGCTCCAAGATGTTCGCCAAGAATGGCTACAAGATCCCAAAATTTTGTATATGATCCAAAAATTTCAAGCCAATTCTCCATTTTCCCAGGGTACTCTTGGCACAATGTTGAACTTCACTACAAAGGTCGTTTGTATTTAAGTAAACAATCACAAATTAAATCTGTGGTACTTTTTGAGATTCATGCTACACCCACAACTAGGCACTCGGGGTTTACCAAAACCTATGATCGGGTCAAATGCTCTTTTTTATGGGATGGTATGAAACAAGATGTTCGCAATTTTGTGGTAGAATGTGATGTTTTTCAACACAACAAGGGAGAAACAGTCAAATATTCAGGCACACTACAACCGCTTTCGATTCCACTTTCTATTTGGAGGGATATCACTATGGATTTTATTGTGGGCTTACCTAAATCGGTAAATAAATCAAGCATCATGGTGGTCATTGATCTTCTTTCCAGGTATGCTCATTTATGTTCTCTTCAACACCCATTTACCACCTCCACTATGGCTCAACTTTTCATGGATTGGGTCTTCAAGATTCAGGGCATGCCTCATTCTATTGTTTCTGATCGAGACCCCACTTTCACCAACAATTTTTGGTAAGAATTGTTCAGGCTACAGGGAACCCAATTGCATATCAACACATATTATCATCCCTAGATTGATGGTCAAACTGAAGTTGTCGACAAGTGTTTGGAAACATATTTTAGGTGTTTTTCATCATAAAGGAAAAATTAGTGGGCTCAATGGTTACCACTAATTGAATGGAAGTACAAAAATTATTACCATACAACTACATGCATGAATCCTTTTGAAGTAGTATATGAAAAAAATACACCTCCATTTCTCTCATACATGTCAGGTGTCTCGAAGGTCCAAGTGGTTGACCAAACACTTATAGTTAGAGAGGTTATTCTCTGTACCCTCAAAGAGAATTTGTTCATGACCTAGAATCGCATGAAGCAACAGGTAGCTCAAGGTCGCTCTGAATGTCAATTTGTTGAAGGAGACTAGGTGTTTCTTCAAATGCAACCTTATAAGCAAACTTCTCTCAAGGATAACCATTGTCAGAAACTGGTGCCCAAATTTTATGGTCCTTATACCATTATCAATCATGTGGGACAGGTGGCCTATCAGTTAGATTTTCTTAGTCATTCTAAGCTCCATTCCATTGTTCATGTCTCTTGATTAAAGAAGGTGATTGGAAATAAGTGTCAAACTCAAACCTTCCTTCTCTAGTTGGATGAAGGAGGCTCCATCTAGTTGCAGCCAAACATGTTTTGGACTAGCATGAGCATATTCTTTGTCAGTGCACCATAAAGTAAGTTTTATTTCAGTGGAAACATAAAACTCCAACATATGCCACTTGGGAACCAACTACCATTCTGCAACAATTTCCTCATCTCAAGCCTTGAGGACAAGGCTACTTTTAAGGGGGAGGACATGTTAGGGACCTAACCTCCCTAACCCATCACATAGGTAGAATAATATATTTCCATGTAATAAATTCCAATATTAATAAGGCCTAGAAATAAGGAAGAATAAGTCAAATGTAAGAAGAGCTAATAGAAGCTTCCTCTTTTAGAAGGATTTTCCTCTAGATTTTTCTTTTGGATAGATAGAGTGAGTTTAAATAGGAGTAGAGGGTATGTGAAGTTGTGTCTTGGATATTATTGTAATATAAATATGCTCTACTGTAGGTTTCCCCCTCGAAGAGGCAAGTGAAAATTTATATCATTAATCAAGGTTCTCTTTATGGTGTTATTCTAGTATTGTTCTGGTTATATCATTGTTGTTCTTCCATTTCTATCCAAAATATTTATGTTTTGCATACTATTTTATATCTGGAATACTACACTTCCAGATAATTGTTGGAGTTAATAAATTAGGAATTTTCCGAACTATTGTAGATGAAGGATCCTCTACAAGTCTTTTATCATCCTCAGCCTGGCAAGCTTTGGGTTCTCCCAAGATTGTGTCATCTACTAGTGAGTTGTTGGATTTCAATGGAAGACTAGTGAATTTTTGGGGATTTTTCCTCAGTTTCCTATCACGTTAGGTGGGAATACTATCCTATTCAATCTGTTAGTGGTGCCAGGACCTTTAGACTTTAATTTGGTTCTTGGGCATGATTATGTGTATGCAATGAATGATGTGGTGTCTACGCTCTTTCGTGTGATTCATTTCCCTCACAATGGAAGCATTGTCACTATTGATCATCTTTCATATGATAATCACCATCCTAGGTCAGCCTTACCTCAGGCTTCCCCCCTTGTGTGTTCCTAGTGCTCGAGTAGACTCTTCCCCACCATGGGTGAATTATGTGGTATCTTATCCTTGGTGTTCAATTTATCCCGAGAAGGATCCTTTATAGTTATGTTCTCCTTCTCAAGACAAGGTCTCAAAAATTGATTAGGTGTTTTATTCCATAGGGGTATGGGAGCCCTTGCTTCCCCCTATTGTCCCAAGTAATCTATCATTTTCTCCTGAGTCTGATCTTTCCCTGGTATTTGTGAGTTGTCGAGCCCCAATTTCTTGGATTTTGAGTTACCTTTAGATGAGGCCATCCTTGAAGCTATGATTATGGATCTTCAACCTCCTCCAGAACTGGAAGATTTACTGGTTGGTTACCAATGAAACCCTTGGCTTGAGCCTAGCAGAGTTCTCCTCAGTTTTGTTTTACACTTTTTTGGGCTCGGGAGACTAAACTTACAAAAAAGGCCACTGGAGTTTCAGTTAAGCTCTTTTTAGATTCCTTAAACATGAAAAGATTGTCGAGTGACCTTTTTTCTTTCACATTCGTAAAACATATTTTAAAGGACATATTTTTGGTATAATTTTAAGCCTTTTCCAGACCAAACAGACTATTTACAAAAAAAGAATACTCTAGTCAAACATTGACTAGAAGAGTTATCCTTGGTATTATTTTACTCTTTTTTAGGACCTAGAGAATAAAATTATGAAAAAGACCACCATGTGAGGTTTACTTCCTAAATTTGAGTTGTAATTGCATTTCATATTGATCGCTCGCGCTTTTAGGCCTAATGTCAGTGTCAACATGTTTTTGTTGAACCAATTGCTTATGCATTGCTATAAGTTCCTAGCCTTGTAATTTATGACTTTGCGACTTGACACCTTATCCATGGAGGAAACATTCCTTAAGTGTCCTTATCCTGCACATTCTTTCATTGAATTGAGCATAGGTATGTTCCTTGTGATTTGGAACTATTTTTCTTTCTTGCGAAGCTCATTTCCTCCACTGTATTATAACACTCTTTTATTATTTTTCAGGATTTTATAATATGAAAAAGTAAAAAAAAATAAAAAAAAACAAAAAGAAGGGAGGAAAGCGTCCATCTCTTGTGTTGGAAGCATTATGGTCTCCCTTTTGAGTTTTATCTCCCTCAGTTGGTTATTCTTCCAACCATATGGAGTGTTTTTTGATGCCTCCTGTATCACAAATGTATCCCAGTTTATAGTCCATTTTTGCTAAGTCAAATAATGTGTCGTGCTTCTGTTCAAAGGAAAGTTTCAACCTAAGTTAACCATTTTGTAGTTAGTTTCTAACCTTGCAAATTAGCATTCCCAAGTAAGTCAAGTTAATCTCATCATCACAAGTATATATCTCTTCATCATATTTCTTCCAAATATTTGTCCTTTCTCCACCCCTCGTGTTGGATGATGAAGGATGCCTTAATGCTTTCCTTCCAACAAAACTCTTCCCATCGAATTCAACACATCTTTCTTTGGGATAGGGATTTAGAGTTATGTTTGGCACCTTGGGGATTGCAATCATTAGTGGTAGACTGCCTCGCTATTGATAGTGGGAATACATCAATGTCTCCTGATTGATAGATTCTACGAGGTGTTTGAAATCAACTTATTTATTCACACTTGTTAGATTGTACCATGGTACCTCAACACCCATTATCATCATCATTAGGTTGTCTCACGTTTTTTAACGATATACATCAATGACTAGTAATCAAATGATGTCTCATTATATTCGACTTCAAATCATCTATTTACATAGAGTAGACATCTACCACGACAGATCGTTGTGAAGACCTCAGGTGAAGTATGAGAACCATGTATTTTGTGATCCTTCTCGACCCATATAGTGCCACCTCACATAGATTGGTACTTATAGAGGATCAACTTGTTCTTTCCCTTTATTCTAGATATCCTTTGTTCTTGATATTGAGACATAGTTCCATTGTGTGTCTATTCATGGCTATGATCTACTTTGACATGGATCCACTGTGTATTTTCCATGGCCATGCTTGATACTTAATTTATATCACATGGATCCATTATGCAATGTTTTTGGCCATCGACTATGGCTATATTAAACATATACCATTGATCCACAATATAATTGATTTGTCGTCCATGTTTGTATCACTCATGAGCATGGGTATGCCTGACTTGGGAAGAGAATCATCTTACTTGATCTTTGATGACGGTTGTTGTTCTTGGATCAGTTGTTTAGGAACCTTCATGGGTTTACTTCAATGCATCATCACCTCTCAGAGTTTATAATGTATTTCAGCCATTATTTTTCCCTTCTAACCTCACACATTAGGGGGAATCTGTTATAGCAAAAAATTCCACACCTGTGCATTTGTGCCATGGCCTAACCCTTTCCTTTGGCTTGCTAGACAAATTCCCAACTTGCCTAATGTAAATCATCTAAAAAACACGTCTTTTGCGCATATCTGTGGTCTCCTTTGATGCAAAGCATAGACATCAGTGACTTGTCAGTGTAACACCCACGAATGCCCTAAAAAATAATAAAAAATAAAATATTTCCAAGTTTTCCGAAAGGTTTTTCAGTTGGGCTCATTTACCAATGTCCCCATTCCCATACAAAATATATTCCAACATCCATAACCCTTTGGGGAAGGAATAAAAGAACCATTAAGGGATATAATGAGGTGAAGTATTTTGGTGCAAGGCTATGTTGTTGAGATCTAACAAGATTCCCTATTCCTTGTATCCTCTGAGTAGCATCTGCCAGCTTGGAAAATCCTTTTCTAGTGTTTCTTCCTTCTTATATAGTCATAAGGTGTCTCCTTATCCTTATTGGGCTATCCAAGGAATATCCCCATCACTAAGTAGATGCTTGAAGGATCTATGGAGGAACCTAGGGAGTTGGTTCTAAAGCAGTGCCAAAAGTGAGTCAAGTTGTAACTAACTTTGATATTTGGAGTTAATAGAGAGTTCTCTTGCCCTCCAATTTTGTGTTCATTGCAATATTGTATGTTATCACTTTTCATACTTTCTTTGGATATTGTTAGCACTAGAATTCACACCTAGACTGATGTAGATGTAAACCTGATACCCATTTTATTTAAATGATTAAAATAGGTTATACTTGGTGGATAAACAAGAGACTTGGAGAAGAGTAAAAGGGAGGGCATCAGACTGCTTGCAAATGCATTCTATTGGGCATGGAGTCATAACATTCTACAGATCAAAGGAAATCAAGTTGCCTACCAGAAAAAAGGATTATGCAAGGAAGGGTATAAGAATAGATGGTGAAAAAAAAATAGAGTATCCACTTAACATATATCTTTCTAAAATATATATAAAAGAGTTCTTGAACAATAATCAATGATTAACAGGAAATTACCACAAATCCTTTGCAACTCATCAATCCATTAACCAAAGACAACTTTTGATCTTTAAAGTTTGTAAATATTAATCAAGCAAGATGATAAGAAAGAATGGAAACAAGAGAAAATAAGTCTAGTATCACAACTTTCATGAATCTCTAATGGCAATAAAATGCCTATAGCACATGCCCTCAGGCTTACAAATACACAGATAAACTTTCCCTGCAACTTTCTCAATTTCTCTATAGTCATGAACTCAACCCTCTCTCCTCCATTAAATATGAAATAACATACAAAATATTATTAGGATTTCAAATCCCATCTCTTTCATTGGATTATGGGCCTTGGAGATAGGTAGCAACAATCAAAGAGACAAAAATCCAACAAAATACTAAATTTTAGGAAGTTGTTGGAAGTCATTAATAAATCTGTTGCCAACTCACTATATGAGGTTTTAAAGGAGACAAATATTAGGTGAAGGTGTCCTTTAGAATCTAACTGATCTTTGAGAATTCATTTGAACCCTCCTTGATAGGTCGAAACCTCAAAACAAGGTGGATTTATCAAACTGTTAGAGTTCACAACGCCTTTGACAATGTGCAATGTGAACTTTCATGTAGGTGATGTTTTTATCTTTTCTCCAAAAATACGAAATGGGTCAGGCTGATGTTTTTCGAACAAGTCAAACACATCATGTTTTTACTCCACACCAAATTTTAGGAGAACCCAAATCATGATTTGAAAGTTATGATTAAAAATACTATGTTGTGTGCTAATTGCTACAAATTGTCCCAAATTACCAGTTCACAATGCTAGTGAGTCCAGGTGTGCGACCTTTCCTGTAGCAGCATGTTTCAACAAAATGAACTCAATTGGTTCTAAAACCATGCAAGAATCCTTGAAAACCTCTGATAAACTTGCCACAACTTCTAAGTAATGAAAATAACTTTGGAGAAATTGCATAAAAGATATTAGGTTTATCTCAAAATCCAATATCACCACTTAGTGTTGTAAATGCATGAAAAAACCATGACAAAAATATTATGGTTGAGTTCTCACTATCTCTCCCCCATTGTGGATTTTATTGCTTTGTTGTCTGTCCATAATTTATGTCTTAAAAACCTCATGTAACCTCTTATGATAGTTTCTATGATAAATATAGAATAAATCAGGAAATTTTAGGGTTTGATTATAGAGGTGACATATTAAGGGTTCACATGTATAAAAATTATACACAATATTGGTCACAATTAGGATAAAACACAAGAAGTAGGAAAAGGGACAACAATTCGGTCGGGTGAAAATGCTTAGACAAACAAAGAAAAACAACTCATGCTCATGAGGAGGGTTTTCGGCCTCTCAACACAGGTTAATGCCAATCTGCAATCTCTCTGATTGAGAAGTTGTTATGTGAAATATAGAGTAAAACATGGATTTCAGGGTTTGATTAAAGAGATGACATATTAAGGGTTCACATGTATAAAAAATTATACACAACAATGATACAGAGTGGATAAAACACAAGTAGGAAAAAGGGACAACAATTCAGTCTGGGTGAAAATGTAGACAAGCAAAAGAAACAACTCTGTATAAACAGAGGGTTTTCAGCACCAACACCAGTTCGCAATGCCAATCTGCAATGCGATTGAAATAGGCTTTATGAAGGACTCTCAATATTTTTCATGTCTGAGAGGGAACCTATAGAAACTGGGTAAAAAATGGTCCTTAGATAGATTTGAATTTTGACAACGTTTTAGTCAATCAAAAGACAGAGGGTTCACATCACCAGTCTATAGCACGTAATTTGTGTTGCAGGGTTATAATAGACAGTTTGTAGTGCATAATAAACAATGGTTTTTAATACTTGTTTGCAAAAGGAGGTTGTATGATGACCCTAAGATAACAATCTTGACCAATGACTAGGGTTTAGAACACCAAAACAATGGGTTTTAATACTTCAGAGGGTTAGAAACACATGCACATTTAACAATTTTCAGCACCAACACTAGTTTGCAGTGCCAAAAGTGGTAGTAAGTGACAGTTTGCAGTGCATTATGATTTCGTAGCGCATTTAACCAACCTACAGTGAGTTGTGTTTTAATGAAAATGGAGATGAATTTGATACCTTTCCTTCTTTACAAATGATGAAAATCGCCCTTATAACACTAAGACTTGACAATGTATTTTGATCAAATTTAGATCCAAGGTTAAAATCAAGCACCTTGATTTATAATCATAAAAGATTACTCTAAAACTATGAACTTTTAAATGACTGACTCCTAGAAGAAGGAATTACCACATGAATAGCAAAGACTAATGATGTGCTTCAATAAATATCATGTGCTAACTGATATAACAGATGATATATATATGTTATTTGATTACATAACTACCTTGTTGCAACATTTGTCTTGATTTCATTTTGTAGGGTTATTCCAATAAAGGTCAGAATCTCTTTGAGAAGTAGGAGCAGGGATCGACATCGAACAAAGGGTTTAAGGTGCACACTTTCTCCTTCTCCCTTTCCCTACTCTCTCCTAGTGAAAATTAGTTATTTTTCAATTTGCACATTTGTTTGGGAGGGAAGATTTCAGTCTTCTCAATCCAGTTTCAATATGTTGTGACTTGACCCAAAGTCATGGGGAAAATATCCCGTCAACACTACCACCAGACCAGAAATTTCATTTGTTGTTGGAATTCTTTCCAGTTTCATGCAGAAGCCTTGTGAAGGACATTGTTCTGCTGCAAAGATAGTTCTAAAATACTTGAAAGGAACTCAATGTTTTGGACTCAAGTACTCTAAGGTAGATGACTTCAACTTGATCGAATCGAATATTCTTGCGGCTTGGACTGGTTTTCCTGATACTATCCATATTTTCTTTTTCCTTTGTTCTATGGATTGGGATCTCCCTTTCCTGGCTTTTGTTGTGAGGGGTTCCCAGGCCCAAAATGCCCTGTCTTTTGTTTAAGCTTATGATCGATTTTGGTGACATATTGGTATGCTGCGCCCAAGGATGAGATGTCTAGAAATTCCATTTTGGTCTAGATGTATCTATGTAGAGAACCATGATACTTGAGCACCAGATGACGCTCTAAATATTTGATACCCATGTTGGTGCGCAAGGTATGGAATATATTTGTGAAATCTGGCACTGCTTGGTCTCTTTCTTGCCGCAGTGTGGTCCATTTGGTATACAAGTCGTCATAGCTTCCGACAGGGTAGTATTGTTCCTTAATAGAATCCCTGAAGGATTCCCAGGTGGTCATGACTATAAATAATGAGAGTTCCTCTATTTCCTTTTTCTCACAGAAAGTTTCCCACCAATATTTGACATGGGGAACGTCTTTGAGGAGCACAAAAATAATATTTTCTCTATTCAAAAAGTTATGGACAAAAAATACCCTTCTAGTAGATTCAACCACTTCTCTACAACATATGTGTCTATCTGACCTTCAAATATAAGAATATCGAGGTTTATTTGTACCTTGAAGGGGGCGACACCTCCGCTGGAAGAAGATGCATCACCTATTGGTAGCCGTCAAAGGATTTGCGCGAAACTATCCATCATCTCGTTCCTTTGTTACGTGAGGGATTCCTCAATCAACAGTTTGAAAGTATCTCCTATCCCACCATATTTATTTTCTCCTGCCATGAGAGGTCACTTGGGCATGCAAGAGATTTTTTCCTCAAGAGAAACAAGCTCGAGACCCAACTCTTTGTACTCTGACCTCGTTGGGGACATGCATTAAGACGACAAGGAGCATACCGCTCTGATACCACTGATCCAGATTTTATGAGAAGAAAAAAATGAATACAGATTATTAACAGGTGCTTAACACAATGATAGTTGAGGAAACTCAATCCACCATCATTTGGTGGTGAAAGAGAAGGGAAGATGATGTTGAAGCATGGTTTCTTGGGATCAGGAAGTACTTTTAGTTTCACCACTACTACTCTAATCTAGAAGCTAGAATTACCACATACCATTTGCATGGAAAATATGCTATGTGGTGGGATAAACTAAAGCAAGTTGAGCACATTAATGAGAGTAGGATCACTCAGAAGCATTTCAAGTGATATTTCCAGAAGGAGTATCTTTCAGAGCACTTCTATGACAAGAAGATGTAAGCATTCTTTGAAATCCGGTTCGGAATCATGACCATGGGAGAATATGAAAATACATTCTTTCTATTTATTAAGTATGTAGGGTTTATCAAGGATGAGAAGGTGAAGATATAGAGGTTTTTGAGTGGATTTCCTTTATTTTATAAACAAAGTATTTAATATGATGAGCCCAGAACTTTTACAAAGACCATGAGAAAGGAGAAGTACATGTATGAGCAAGGCAAGGGAAGAGAATATTTGCAGAATTCTTGGAGCGCTAAGAAAAAAGAGAAATCTTATCAGAGGACGAAGGAATTCAAACCTTCTTTCAATAGAGACAGTTCGAATAAAAATCAGCAAGAGAAGTATGCTAAGAATGAATCCAAGAAGGAATATTCCTTGGGAAAAGGGGGAATACCACCAATCCAATGTTGGGGATGCAAATAAGATCACATGTATAAGGATTTCCCTCATAGAGAATACAAAATCAAGACCATGTACAACATCTAAGAGGTGACTACAATAGAAGACATGGCCAAAAATATTCCAAGAATATATGCATCCTTAGAAGATCGATAAGTAGAATACCAATACAATATGATCAAAGTAGAAGGTAAGATAATTAATCAGCCTATTGTTATTTTCATCAATTCAGGAGAAAACCATTTTTACATTGATCTTAAAATAGTGGACATATAACATTTGGAGAAAAGTAATATGAAAAAATCAAGTTTGGTTCAGCTAGCCACTGGAACCAAAAGAAGGATAAATGAGATTGTTAGATGTTGTCCAATAAATATAAATGGAGTGAGTACTAACGTTGATCTGAATATCATCTCATTAGGATCTTATGATATCCTCATCAGAATGGATTGGTTGGACAAGCATCATGTTGTCCTAGATTTTCATAACAAGACATTTACATGTCTTGATGAATATGGAAAGCATAGCAATTTGAAAGGAATTCCAAGACCCATTTCTATAAGGAATATTTCAACCTTACAACTAAAGAGATGTTTTAGGAGGGTTTTTTAATTGTATGCAACTCATGTGGAGGAGCCAGGAAATACCAAATGAACAAGCCTTGAAGACTTTTCAATATTGCAAGAATTTGAAGATCTATTCCAAGAAATACCAAGATTATCACCAAAGAGGGAGATATATTTCTCTATTGATTTAGTACCAAGAGCTACCCCATTATCAAAAAATCCTTAAGGAATGAGTGCACTAGAATTAAAGAATTACAAATGTGGTTGGAAGAATTGTTGAATAAAGGGTACATATGCCCAAGTGTTTCAACTTGGGATGCACCAATACTCTTTGTTAAAAATAAGGATGGAACATTGAGGTTGTGTATTG
>SNQJ01S0030867.1:17051-58402 GCA_010110895.2 Picea sitchensis
GAATGAGTGCACTAGAATTAAAGAATTACAAATGTGGTTGGAAGAATTGTTGAATAAAGGGTACATATGCCCAAGTGTTTCAACTTGGGATGCACCAATACTCTTTGTTAAAAATAAGGATGGAACATTGAGGTTGTGTATTGACTTTAGATAGTTGAATAAAACCACTATGAAGAACAAATAGCCTCTTGTTACACGTCAAATTTCTACACTTGTGTAATGTGTCACATGCTGATCTAGGATCTTTTCGTCCGGTGACTTATTAAAGAATTGTATTAAATGAGCATAAACTAAAGTACACCATAAAGAAGGAAAAGATAAAAAGGAAAGAGACATAAGCATGCAATATGAACACAAAGAACTTGATAATAGAGTTCATCCCTGGTGGACTACGTCTTCGATTCCTGCTCTCAAATGGGTAGGTCATTTTATTAACTCCACAAAGGAATTGGGCCAAATACATAAGTATAACTCATTCTAGAGTTAAGCTACAGAATATTTTCTCAGATTAGAAAATTGACATCACCATTGTGTTCTTGGCGTCAAATTACCTAAAAATGACTATATCCACACCTTGATACAAGTCTGGCACTTTCAGGCCCAAGAGACATCCCTACCTCGATTTCCCTGCCTTGCCTCTGTAATAAATGACTGGGAAAAATCTCAAAATGAGTGCCCTATCTCGAAATCCATGTGAAAATCCGTATGGGCAGGCCCTTGGTTCTCCTCCCCTCCCATACACTGGCGGAGCCCCTTTTAAATAATATTTTGTGGGAGGTTAGGAATAAATGAAGTGGTTGCCACATTGGTTAGTGGGGCTATTTTAAGGATGTAGGTTGGCAAAGGTCCCAGGATCGAATCCCCTAGAATCAACTTTTAACACATAGTTATAACAAATTTTTGGAGGGCTTCCCAAGTTTGGCGGGTGCCTACTAAAATGGCAGGTGGTTTGGAATATACCACCATATATGGTGGAACCATCGCCATATTTGGCGGGTTTTTTTTAATATATATATATATTTTGAATTTGGGTTGTTGAGTGTCATTGGGAATTTTCCCACTGCCATGTGGTAGCCCATGACTAGGCCACGTGGCAACCAATCATTGGCCCACGTCACCTCACTTGCATAGTCAGCCTACCACGTCAGCATGTCATGTGTGTACAGATGCCATGTCATCCTTCCATGTACTATACGGATGCCACATCAGCCTGCCACGTAGTGTATGGATGCCACATGTCCTATACGGACAGACACATGGCAACTTTTCATTGGTCCACATGTCGGCCCAAAAATTCCAAAAAAGAATGACACGTGGCAGCCTCTCGTGTTGCCACATCATCATGACACATGTTTCCATTTGTGCTTGCCACATATGATGTAAGGATGATGATGTCATCCATACTGATACTGACATCAGTAGTATGGATGATGACTCATCCTTGTTGACTGGGCTAGGTTGACCAAAACTTTGACCGCGAATATCTTTCGATCTGTAACTTTGTTTCATGAGTCATTTGTGCCGTTAGAAATCCTACGACGCGCTCTTCATGATCATTCTATTTTCATTGAGTTTTGGGAACTTTGAATTTTTTCCCTTTCTCTATTTGTTGAAGCCATTATGAGTTGTTCTTAGCCTTCGTTGGATCCTTTTTGGATCATGCCTTCCCACTGATATCTTTTTGGACCACTAAAATCTTTCATCAATCAATAGGTAAGTGAGGGAAGAGTCCCCTCACTTTGTCCTTCTCAATCCACTTTGCCCTACTTGGATGTGTGCCCTTTAATCCTACTCGAAGATAATCAACATCACCCCTGCGTGAAGTCCTCATCCTTCTATCCAGGATGATATCTTCCTGTAACTCATCCAAGTACTCAGGTGCAAACTCATCAACTGAAGGTATTGAAACTTCCTCATCTTGATCCATGATCATGGGAGGCTAAAAAAATTTCAAGTTCTCTACGTTCACAACGGAGTAAATCTGCATATACGGTGGAAGATCTAAATTAAAAGCATTAGTGCCTCTTTTCTCCAAGATAGTGAAGGGTCCATATTAGATAGGCTTAAGTTTCTTGTATTCACCTTTCAATCGTTGCTTGCTGATGTGAAGCCATACTCGGTCTCCAACCTGGAACTGATGATCAACCATGTGCTTGTCATGTCGAGCTTTATATTGTGCTTGACTCTTCTCCAAATATTCCCTGACTGCCTGGTGTATCTGATGGATCCTTTGGATGAACTTGCGGGATCTGTCCTTTGTTCATTATTCATTCACATCGACATCTCTCCCATACATAAAGTCCAAAGGAACCTTTGGTAGGTACCCAAAACATGTCTCAAAAGATGAAATCTGAGTGGATGAATGTAAAGCTCGGTTATAAGCATGTTGTACATAGGGTATATGTTCATCCCATAACTTAGGATGCTTGTTGCAGTAGCCTCAAAGAAAAAGTACTCATATTCTGTTTACCACCTATGTCAGTCCATCAGTCTATGGAAGGAAAGAAATGCTCCTCTTCAATTTGGTTTCCATCATTCTCCACAAGCTAGTCCAAAAATCCCCTAGGAATTGAGTATTTGAATCTGAGACAATGGACGTGGGTAACCCAAATTGAACCCAAACATACTGAAAGAAGAGATTAGAAGTCTACTCAACAATGATCTACCTTTTACATGGCATTAAGATACATATCTTGTTGAACCTATCCACTGCAACATACAAATAGTCGTGACCCCCTTTGGTCATTGGTAAACCCCCTACAAAATCCATGGAAATGCTTTCCCATGGATGGGATGGAACATGAAGTGGTGAGTATAGCCCTAATTTTCTATTAGTGGGATTACAAGTAGAACACATCACACACTCCTTTACATATTTAGTTACAATTTCTTTCATTTGAGGCCAATAACAAAACCTCTGCAAATGATCCATAGTTTTTCCTACCCCAAAATTCCCAGACACAATATAAGTATGAGCTTCTCGTATTACATGGACTTGTTCACTTGTAGGAATACATAGCTTCCCAAGATGATAGAGTAATTTTCCTTGCAGACAATAGTTCTCTACCTGTGCACCATGGGTTAGCTTCTCATACACTTCTTTAAAATCTTCATCAATGGCATATTTCTCTACATAGCTATCATGATATAAAGAAGTATTCTTCAAAACAATAGAAGCAACAATAGGAGGTCCAGAAAGCATATCGGCTACCTTGATACCTGTACTCTTCTTGTACTTTATTACCAAATGAAATTGTTGTAGAAAACCCATCCATCTGTAGTGTCGAGATTGTTGTAGTTTGGTCTGTGCTTGAAGATATTGTAAGGGTTGGTGATCTATATGTATGATGGTTTCCTTCCCTAACAAGTAGTGCTTCCATTTAAATACACTTTAATCTAATGCATACAACTCTTTATCATATGTAGGATAGTTAACAATAGCTTGGTTAAACGTATCAAAGTGGTAATAGATAGGCTTATGATATTGCATCAATATTGCACCCATAGCATATTCGTTGGCATCCATATTGATATCGAAAGGATGTTGAATATTAGGCAGTGCTAATACTGGTGCAGTACTAATCTTCACCTTCAAAGTGTCGAATTTTTTTTGTTTATTTCCTTCCCATTGAAAAGTGTTCTTCACACTGGTTAAGGCATGCAAAGGAGATGCTATAAAGAAGAAATTGGGAATGAATCTCCTCCAGTACTGGACTAAACCTAAGAAGCTTCGAACTTTGGTTACACTCTTTGTCTTAGGCCATTTTACAATTACATCAATTTTGGAAGGATCAATTTTCAATTGTCCTCCTCCCACGATATGACCTAAGTATACAAGTGCAGTCTTGCCAAATTCACATTTAGACATTTTCACATACAACTTTTCCCTTTGAAAAGTATCCAATACTTTCTTTACATGCTTTACATGTTCATCCCAAGTCCCGCTAAAAATAATAATGTCGTCTAAATACAAAATCACAAAGTCATCTAGGAAAGGCCTGAATACATCATTCATCACACGCATGAAAGTTTTCAGAGTATTACTAAGCCAAAACGACATAACTAACCACTCAAACAATCCCTGTTTGGTTTTAAATGTAGTCTTCCATGCATCCTATTTTGAAACCCTGATTTGCTGATATCCACTGTGCAAATCCAAATTAGTGAAATAAACAACATTCTTCAACTAATCAAGTAAATCATCTATACAAGGAAGAGGGTACCGATTTTTCACCATAATTTTATTTAAAGCCCAGTAATAGACACACATTCACCATGTGCCATCTTTCTTTGGAACCATCATGATTGAGGAACCACAAGGATATGAAATGGTCCCGACAACCCCTTGATACAATAAGCCCTGTACCTTCTTCTTGATCTATGTCATCTCCACAACTAACATCCTGTACATGCCCACATTAGGAAGAGGAGAATTCTATTGAAGATGTATCTCATGTTGGATTTCCCTGTTAGTAGGTAATCCATTTGATTCCTAAAAAAATAATCATACTTAGAAACAACATCAATTAATTCCTTTTGATGAGATGGATCACACCCTTGGAAAGCGTCGGATGTCCCGACATATTTATCTTTGACGACCATGAGTACATATCTCTTATTAGTGGTTATGAGTCTTTTCATTTGTACTACACTAACAAGTGTTGTATTTACCCTCATGCTGTGAGCTCTAACAATATATTCCACTCCCCCCTTAGTAAGGTGATATTTTTTCTCATGATGAAAGAATATTGTTTTTCTATCATAAAGATAAGGACTCCCCAACACCATGCCACATATATAGAGTGGTACAACATCCAAATCCACTTCATCAATCAACTTGGAAGCAATAGAAAATATGACCCTACATTGTTTGGTGACATTAAGTTTTTCTTTATCACATACCCAACCAAGAGGATAAGGCTTTGGATGTGGTTTCGTTACAAGACCCATCTTATTGACAAGTGCTTCACATATTAAGTTTACTTGGGAACTCGAATCAAATAATGTATCTATCTTAGTATGTTTAGATACAACTCATATATGAAATAACTCATTCCTCTTTCGTTCATCAATATGAGATTCATCATTGGAAATTGAACTAGCATGAAGAGAATCTTTACCTTGTACTCCAACCGTTGTGATCTTTCCTTCATCTCCTGATTCAGAACCAATATCTTGTTGCACTGTAGAAACGGTATTTTTCTTCCCCTTTCCACCAAAATGTTTCAGTTTCTTTTCTGGATGCAGTTTCCAACAATGTTCTTCATCATGACCACTCTTCTTGCAATGAGTGAAAGATTTTTTTCCTCCTTCTCTCATTTTGGAGGCAGTTATGAGCTCGATGGCATGTGTAGGCATCATCTGGGGCCTCTGGAGGTCAAGCGCCTAAATTTTAGGTTTAATATTCCACTTTTAGGCCTCAACGTCACCTTAGAAGGGCATGACGTCACCCTTGGAGATGTCTTTAGATGCTAATTAATTTTTATTATGTCAAAATCTGATTTTATTGTAAATTGGCCAGGTCAGCCTTAATTTTGACCTTAAATTAATTAAAGGTCAAAGTTTTATATAAATAAAGATAAAGTACATTCATTTTTACATAAAAATTCTCACTTAGAGAGAAGTGGACTGAAATTTGTGCCCTACTTAGGGTTTATTGGCTGAAATTGTGATGCGCACCTCTCTTGGAGTCTTCATACTTGCAACTTGGATCATTTTTTGGTAAAGTTACTTGGAAATATAGGGTTTCATAGCTTGATTATTCTTGGTGAAGTAAATTTGCAGTTGTCATTTCATTTTGAATGGTTATGGTCTATTTACTTATTGATGTTAAATATTATGAAATTTCTTGCTTGACAACCCCTAGGATTAAAGAACTTAATATGCTACTTCTTTGATCTACATTTGTTATAATTTTCTAAGGTGGTTAACTTTGACAAGCTTCTAAAGCCCTAAAGTGCTATCACTTTAGAAGCACTGATCAATTGTTGTTTCATATAAATATTTATTTCAATAATCTAAGGAGGAAGAAATCGCTAGGGCCTATAAGTGTCTACTCTCTAGTAGCTCACCTCCCTAAATATTGAATCCTAGAAGACTTAAGGTGCTACTCTTCTAAGATTCATCCTTTACTTGGATAAAAATAATCATTTTGTTGCTTACTCTAAATGAATGTTGTTGAAATTTTGACTCGATAACCCCTCAAAGGAACTAGTCCTTACACTTCTTTTGTTGAGAGATCAAACCAACACTCAAACCTTCAACTTTCTACCTTTCACTAACAAACACTGAAACTAACCTAGCCTAGAAAACTAATTTACTTCTATTGTTATAAACTAATGCTACAACCATCTTAAAGCAACAAATTTTCTACATAATCTACATTGAATGGTAGCTAAACACTTCTGAAATTGCTTATGACATGTGATTATCATTCTTCCTAGTGAATGTTATCTTTTAATTGTCTTTTCAAGAAATTTTGAGGCATATTTCTTGCAGTTGTTACAAAATACTTCGTGGTGTTGTAAACTTTTATTTTTCTGCAATATTATATCAGCTAGCATACATTTCATTGTTTTATTGTCTTATTGAAGCATTAATATCATTTTGTACTTGAAACTGCCATATTTTTTCTTATTGTCTTGTTTCAGGCAGGTACACTTCATCCATTACATTTGCTTCATCTCTCAAGACATAAACTCAATAAGACCTTTTGAATTGAGTGACCAGTGAGAGGGGGGTTATCTTTGCATCCTTGCTTTAGTTTCACCAACCCTTTAGGTCACTAGGGATGTATCCCTTTGGGTAGTCTCATCCTACTCCTAAACAGAAAGGGGTTTCCTATTAAGGTGACAATGATAGGTCACCCCCTTGTTACGCCAACCTCCCTTACTTGCCTTGGGCTTTAGGCAAGTACAAATCGTGCGATAACAGTCTCCTAGAAGAAAATGGAAATTCCAAAATTTTAAGGAGGATGGGGACTCAAAAACATATTCATTTTCTCCAAATCTCTCATTGCTAAGAATTTTTGGAGGATTCTACAAGTTCAAGGTATGTGGGTACAAATCGTTAAGTACAAATACCTCTCTCCCATTTCAATTGTGGATCAGGTTAGGAATCCAATAAAAAAATATCAGAATTATTTAATTATCTAGAGTGGTACTACATCAATGTTTCCCCTAATCGAGAAATGGCTAATGTAGCGAGTAGGTAAGAGGGAAATATTCGGGTAGGCCTTGATACCTGGATTGGGAGTAGAGATAGTTACAAACTCCCAATTCCCCTTGTTCAAGAGCTTAGATTCAAAGGTATCCTCACCATGTGAAATATTGCATGAGGCTAGGTGATGAATAATGGACATCAATGGTGGATTTTGTGGAGGGATTTGGATCTTAGGGATGATTTTACAAATGTTGGACAAGCTAAATATATAGTCTTAGAAAATGTAGTTTCATCATGAATGATTAGGAGGATTAAATTATCTGGTCTTTGAACCCCTTATGGGGCTATGATCCAAAATATGCATACAAGGCCCTAGCACCGAAGGGAAATAAGAAATCGTTTCTCTAGTGGTGGAAGCCCATATGGAAGTTTAAGTGCCCCACCAAAGAAAAAAAACAATTGTGGCCTCTTCTTAATAACATGGCCCTTAATTGTGATATTTTGCAAAACAAAAGTTTCAAAAGGCCAGGAAGATGTTTCCTGTGTAAAGAAAACCTTAAAACCAACAAACATCTCATTATATCCTGCCATTTCTGAAATAAAGAATGGAAAGAAATTGAAGTCCTAACAGGACTTCACAACATGTGGGAAGGAGACTCCATAGAAGAAGCACTCGAGAATTGGTATAAAAACAAGAAAATGAAGAGACTCAAATCTCTCCCCCTTAACTTTTCTCAGGGAATATAGTTGGCCATAAATTCCAAATTATTTGAGGGAACTAATGCACTACCTCTTAAGTGTGCCACACAAATTCTCAACATTTTAAGTGGTTTTCCAAAATTCACCTCTTCTCCTCGTAATCATCTTTAAACATTCCATATCAATGAAGAAACTTCATGGGATTAGTTTTATGGAGCCTCTCAAGGTACCCCTTCTAGAGGAGGGGTTGGGGGAATTATTTTCCTCTCCCAAAATCACACTATCTCCTTCAAAGAAGGAATATGATAGTCCACCAACAACTATAGTGAAATTTTGGCTCTCAATTTGATTCTCATTCTATCCCTAGGAAAAAATATCTCTTGAATTCAAATAATGGGAGAATCTCTTTTAATCATTCAATGGATGACATGGGACTTTATTCTTAAAAAAAATATACTACAACCATTACTTTGAGACATTAGTAATTTTCACTCAACTTTATCTCAGCTCTAATTTTCACATGTTTATAGGGATAAAAACATTGAATTGGATAGGCTTTCAAAAGAAGGATTGGAGCTACAAGAATGAACCTAGGAAGTTCTTGAAGGAGTCCCTTTAGGAGTGTGAGAGAATTGTGAGTGGTTTATGGTATTGATATTTAGTTGGGAACTTATGGGTCCTAATGCCATATCATCTATATGGTTGAGTTTTCTATTTCCTTGTAATATTGGAGAGTTTTCCTGAGGAATAGAAGACTAGTGTCCATGGATGTTTCCCCACAATGGGGTTTTACCATGTAAATGCATGCCTCTTGTCTCTCTCTTTTCTTGCATTATGATTTACTGATTATTTCATGCTTGGTATAGGAGTTTAGAAAATTTTCATTTTCATTATATGTTATTACATATTTCTCGGATATAAAGTAGTATAAGAGTCATTTACTGAGCTCTTTCTCCTTGCAAAAATTCTCTTTTGAAGCTTTTCATCATATTTCAGTGGTTTTGTTCTTTGGGGTGCCCTTCTCTTGTGTATCTAAAATTTTATATGGAGAACCACTTCAATTTCACCATATCTAAGCATATCTAACCTTTTCTTATATTTGTTTTTGCAAATTTGTAATGTCCCCTCCTACTTAGCGCCAAAAAGCAACAAAAAACAATCCACTATCCTATTCAATTCCCATAGGCTGAGTCAGGCATTTGAAAGGGAGTTAATTAATGGCTTAATTCAAATGATCGAAAAATCATAATAAATAAAATTGGCTAAGTCATTAATCAAATAAAAGAAAAGGAAAAGGGAGAAGTCACTTTATTAAATAAAGTGAAATAAATAAAAGCAGTTCATTAATTAATTTCTCAAATGGAAAATATAAGAGGGGAGAAAAGAGGAATTCTCCTCATTCATTCATTTTATCAAGAAAATTGTATTTCAAAAGCTCTCGTGTCTTTTTTCTAGCGTTGAGGAGGAAAACCCTCGGTGAACCTTGGTTTCGATAGTGAAATCTATCTATCCCAGCCAATCTTTGGAGTAGATCATTCATATCTACTAATTGGGCTTCCATTACAACTGCATTTATCTTCCGGTGATCGAGATTTATTGTAGTGGCTGAGTTGTTATGAATTGTAGTTGGGCTTCTCTTCATTGGTGGTTGGGTTATTCTTTTATTGGTTGAATTCACTCATTGGGAGATCGAGACTTCCTTGTGGAGTCGAGTGAGGGTTATTGGAGTTGATTTATGTAGTGGAGGGTCATGTCTTAACTCCTTGGACTCATCGATTGATATTTGGGGTGCATCTCTTTCCATTGTGGATATTAAACTATGGAGAAGGAGGTTTCATATGTTAATGAGCCATCGTTGTGTCTACTAGGGCCGAGTTCTCTTTTTTGTGGTTAGTTTCTCATTTTCTGGGCGATTTCTATTGAGCTCAGATCAAGTTCCTTGTTGGGATATGAATTATCCATAGTGGGTATGAATGACATGTTGGACGAAAAGTTTAGGGGTTTTTGCATGCATCAAAGAGGGTTGAATCACCCTTGAAACAAGTTGAATAACTCTCTCAGGGCTGTGTGGGAATGTTGGACTGATATCTTCCCATGTAAATTTAAGTTCTATGTGTTGATACTGAGAGGGGGGTGAATCAGTATCAAGTAAAATTTAAAACATTTTTCAACTTATACTTAAACCATTCAAATATATCCAATGAGCAATGAACAATAGTATAAGAGTTACACCAATACACCACAATACACCATGCACAATATATGAGAAATAATCAATAGTTATTGTTCAAGGGAAGTAATTATCCAATGAGCAATGAACAATAGTATAAGAGTTAAGCACCAATACACCACAATACACCATGCACAATATATGAGAAATAATCAATAGTTATTGTTCAAGGGAAGTAATGACTTCCAAAGGTAGCTAACTTCCAAATGTAAAGGGAGGGATAAACCCAAGAGAAGATACAATCCTCCAATATCAAGAGATATTTGAACTCCATCCTTGCCCCTTCCTTCCACCCAAGAATATATGAGAGATAATAAAACTTACATAAATCATCACCATCAACCAATCATCACTTAGAACCCGATAATGCTTCCCTAGGACTTCTTCAATTTCTAAGCCAATTATTGGAGTACTATGATCCCATAGATAATAATACTCAATGTATTCTCTAAAAATCCTCCAATTTTACTCCTTGAATCCTCCTCAAAAGAGGTTATAGAAAGAATGGTAGGACTTATTCACTGTCTATTCAAGAGAAAGTGAACTTGCATGTAATGCCTCTGCTACTAATAATTAACATTGATTCTGAAACTTGTACACAAGAAACTACCATCCATACTCTTTCCAATGAAATTTTTCCCAATTCTAATGTGGATTCTTGATGAAGAAGTTAAGTGATTATTTTGCATCTTAACACTGCTTAATGACTAGCTTCAAGACTGGTCACAAACCCTATCTTCCATGTAGTGTATCTCCATAATTATATGAATCAAGAGATGAACCTTTACCATAGGTACCTTGATATGTATTCTCAATACCATAGCTATTTCACCACATGAATCGTTCTAGAAAAAATGTTATATAAAATGGTAAGATGACCTAAAAATAACATACCTTATAACACATCACCAAAAGACTTCTATCCCTCCTTGAACCGGCCCTTTTCTTTCTTATTTACTCAAAATTAGACTTGTATCAAATGAATGTATGAATATGTTTATTTATACCATTTATGTCACTCTCCTTTAACATTAGCTGACCTAACACTCTTTTATTTTGTAATTTTTCTTTAATTATCTTCGTGGCCCATATGTACTCTTCTTCAATTCACTTTGTCATCTTCAAAAATTCTATTATCCTCAACCATAAGGATAACCATGATGTGCCACATACCACTGAAACAACATGATGTATACTATCCATCCATGGGTGTTTTATTTGCATGTGAAGTTTCCTTCATGTCCAAATAACTCATCAATCTTAAGGTCCAAAACCCATGACTAGGGCTGACATCAATCATAACAACTGATCTTCCAACAATCTCCCTTTGTCATTGATGAAAAATTCTCATGCTCCCTATCATCATCATGATCCAAATTTCTCTCTCCTTGACATCAATGGAAAAGGGTATACCGAGCTTAATGGCAAAAGGTAACCTTCCTCTTTCGGGTTTCTCCAAACATTTGGCACTTAATAATACTTCATCCCTATTTTTGGTCTCTGAGACTTTTTCTTAGTTGGAATCATTTTATGTGGCTTATATCTTCTCTTCATGTATGGATGTATATGTTCTGTCTTCTTATTACAATTGTAAACTAATTTTCCTGATCATTATTTTCTTATTTTACATTTTCACTTCCAAAAATGTAAAATCAGAGAGTGTATCCTTGATCACATATTTTGTTGACACTGAGGAGATTATGTTTCAAATATTCAACCAATAGGGATTCTTTTCTTTTACATTTTCACTCTTACAAGATTTACAGCTCTTCCACCAGGATCATGATGATAGGGGAGCATGAATGTTTCCATCAACCATGTCTAAATTTTTCCATCAATGCCAAAAGGTTGGTTGTCATTGATGTCAACACTAGTCATGGGTTTTGGACCAGAAGACATTTTCGAAGGTATTTGAACATGAAGGAAAAAAATGCACATGTGCATGACAACACCCATGGATTGATAGTGTACATCATGTTGTTTCCTGGTATGTGGCATGTCACTTAGATCCCTCATGGTTGGGGAGAAATGAATTTTGAAGATGGACAAATTGAATTGAAGAAGGAAGTACATGTGGCCTCCAAGACAATTAAAGAAAACACCATAACTCATAAGATTCTTCTCATTTGGATCGATTGAAGCATTATTTGGGATTACATAAGACGATTTACAACTCCGAAAATTCAAATGTCTACTCCAAAGTCAAGTGGTAATTTTTCACTCTATAACTCAAGTATGCATAATTTCTTACATCAAATTTTTGAATCCCATTTGAAATGTATTCATGGTCATCCATCTCACTTAGGATTTTCCTTCCATGGTTAAACTGTTCTAAAGGCAACCCGTCGATACTAATTGTTGATACCGAGAGGGGTGAATCGGTATCAAGTACAATTTAAACCTTTTCAACTTATACTTAAACCATTCAACTATATCCAATGAGAAATGAATACTAGTATAATATTTACACCAATACACCACAATACACCATGCACAATATATGAGAAATAATCAATAAGTTATTCGGTTCAGGAAGTAATGACTTCCAAAGGTAGCTAAGGCCTAAATGTAAAGGGAGGATAAACCTCCAAGAGGGAAGATACAACTCCTCCAATATCAAGAGATATTTTGAACTCCATCCTTGCCCCTTCCTTCCACCCAAGAATATATGGAGATAATAAAGCTACATTAAATCATCCCCATCAACCAACCATCACATAGAACCTAATAATGCTTCATGAGACTTCTTCAATTTCTAATTATTCAATCTCTTGGAGTAATAAGGAGATAATATTAATTAATGTCTCTCCAAACTCCTCTAATTTTTGCTCCTTGAATTCTCCCCAAAAGAGGTTATAGAAAGAAATTGGTAGACTTTATCTCAATAAGTGTATTCATTCAAGAGAGTAGTCCTATCAATGCCCTCCATAATTAACATCTGATTCTAAAACTCTCACAAGAAACTAAAGTCTGTACTCTTCCAATGAAATTTGTCCTAATTTAATTTTGATTCTCTATGAAGAAGCTATGGACTATTTTACCCGAACACTTGTTTATTGACTAGATTAAGGATTGGTCAAGCAAACCCCATTCCACAGTGTATATCCATAATTATAGAGAATAAAGAGTCAAACTTTTTACCATAGGTACCTGATACATTCTCTCTCACACTCAAGATCTATGTAATCATGGTGTTACTATATGTGTTCGTGAGATGACTTGTAAATATCATACCTTATAACACATCACTAAAAGACTTCATCCCTCCCTTGAAACTGTTCTCTTTCTTCATTTTAATTCAAATTTGACTCTTGTATCAAATGAATGTATGATGATGTTTATTTATACCATTTATGTTCACTTTAACGCTAGGGTCGACTGACAATTCTCTTATTTCTGTAATTTTCTTTTAATTATCTCCTCCATTACCTCCAGGGCCTACATGTACTTCCTTCTTCAATTCACTTTGTCATCTTCAAAAATTCATTTCTCCTCAACCATGAGGATCCACATGACGTGCCACATACCACCAGAAACAACATGATGTATGCTATCCATCCATGGGTGTTTCATCTGCATGTGCATTTTCCTTCATGTCCAAATACCTTCATCAATCTTGTGGTCCAAAACCCATGACTAGGGTTGACATCAATGACAACAACCAATCTTCCAACACTATGCAACCAAAAATCATTTTGTTCTGGATCTGATGGAATACCTATTTTTTTCATTTATCTTCATTACCTCCTCTTGGTTTGGGGTCGACTTCATGCATGGATTGAGTAGTACATTGTTGTAGTTGAGTTCTATGATAATTGGTTCAATTTGGTCACCCATAGAACCACATAATTATGTATTATCTTTATGTTTATGTTGGCTGCTATAAGGCACTCTACAGACCTTATGATTCAATAAAAATTTGTTGTTGTTGCACTGTTAGACTCGCATATTTAATTTTCAAATTCAAGGTGGTCTCCTACAATAGATATACTTCAGGTTCTTCTAATACTTCATGTGTGTGGTTATAGATGTTTCCCAATGTATTTGTATTAATCAATTAAATACACATACCAATCATTCCTGGTAATCTGAATGTTCCATGTATTTCATAGAAATGGGTTGACTTGTATACATTGATAAGACCTTACACACAAACTTCTTGTTGAAATGTTGAAACCATCAAACAAAGGAAAAACACCTAAGTAGTGAGTTGGAAACCTCTATCAGTGAGAAAAAAAAGAACTATCAACACTTTGGTATATTCTAGTGACATGGCATGGCTAAACTATAATCCAATTGAAACCTAAATCTAATAAGAAACTACACAAATTCCCAATTCAAAATAATAAAGTGGTATCAGAGCATGATCTTGGCCAGCTGTGGGAATTTTGGCAAGGTCATGAATGCATGAGAAGTTAAATGAATATTGAGTACCTACAAAATATCACCTATAGGAGACAAAGGTACATGAACATGGATCCAGTGTCAGAAGAGGAAGAGGTTGAGACTAGAATAGAAGGAGATAAGGGAAAATAAGTGATGGGGGATGATGACAAGGCAACTTTTAACAGCCTCATCATTGATTTGAATGATTTGGCCAAAAGCCAAAAGGAAATGTTGGCAACCATAAACAAGCCAGTTGACAAAACAGGAGAAGGCCCAAACAACCCAATCAATACTGGTGAAGGGGAATATAATAGTGGCAAAGAGATTCATTCATGGACCACCATTTAGAACCATCCTCACGTGTACATTAGATCTACTATACCCACCTTACCTCAGTTTCTTGATAGCACTACAGTCGATATAGCTATACATCCTAAGCGGGAGGAACCTTTTGTGGCTCTTTTAGAGGAGTATCGAGCTTTGGGGGAGGATATCCACTCAGCTATGTATTTTGTTGAGTTTTGAAACTTAAAAAGAAGGAATGGACCAAGAGGATTTAACATGGAAGCCAACCAAAATTGGGAGATACAATGCACTTTGGGTAAGTTGACCATTCCCAGTTTTGATGGGATATTTAGATGCACAACAAGAGATTGGGTTGAAAAGTTGGACACATATTTCCAACTCAACCCCATGTTGGAGTCGGAGGCCATAAAAATTTCCACCTTGCATCTTGATGGAGAGGCACATGATTGGTGGTATCATGGATTGGTGACATTGGGCCATAGTAGCATAACCTCGTATGTCAACTTCACTTAGAGGCTCATGGAACACTTTGAGAATATGGATCCGGAGATACATTTCAGAGAGCTAGCTTAGCTCAAGAAAACAAGTAGTCATGAGGCCTTCATAGCAGAGTTCTAGAGATTTGTCGTCAAGGTGAATGATATTTCAGAGCCCAGATTAGTCGTGTTGTTCACGAGGATTTATCTAAGCCTTTGTGGGGATGGGTTAAGGCATATAAACCCACCACCCTTCAGGACACTATTAGGAGGACTAGATATTTACAGGATGCAGTGCCAAAGATCAAGTTCCCCCCCAAACCAACCATTACCTTAATAGATCGATCAAGGAAGGAAGGGATGGATGAAGACACCAGGACAGAGGTGAGAAGAAATAATTTTTGCTCCAGATGTCAGGAACCTTGGGTACCAGATGACAGTTGCTTGAGAAAGGGAGAGGTGTTCTACATTAAGGTTTATTCTGATGGCAGGGAGGAAGAGGATGACTAGAAGAAGGGACAGAAGAAGGAGATTCATACTGCAAGGGAGGAGCAATCACAGGATGTTGTCAGTGGAGGTGTTATCGCTACTATGTCAAGGATTACCAGATTTCATACTTTCAGGGTAAGAGGAGTTGCACAGGGCCATAGAGTGGTCACATTGATTGATGGTGGGGCGACCCATAACTTTATTGATGCTGCTTGGGTGACCAGGCATGGAATTCCCACTAAGGAGTGTGGGGAGTTCATAGTGGATGTGGAAGAGGACCATAGCATGGAATGCACTCGATGGATTCCCAAGTTGAGCATCACACTAGGGGGTTACACTTTGTCAGACTCCTTTTATGTGGTGAAGGTGCCTGATACAAATATTGTCCTAGGAGTCCAGTGGCTATACTCTATTTGGAAGCACTCTATAGATTTCCAAACCCTGGAGATAGAATTTCAAGGACCTGATGGTAAGAGGGTAGTTTTACAAGGCATGCACACTTACCCTCCTAGGGTGGAATCATCACATAGGATGGAGGTCATATTATAAAAAAGTGACATAGAATGGATAACAGAGTGTTTGATAACACCAAAGAAGCCTCCAGATCGCACCCCACGGTATCCATTAGAGACACAGACATGGTGGGGAAAGCATAGATGGGTTTTCAAAAACATCATCCAGGTAGATCTCATGATGTAGATGAGAGCGTGTTGTGGATTTAGAGGAGGGAATCCATGTATTCATTACTATTTTTGGTTCACATGATGAGGTATACAAAGATAAGATGGATAAAATCATTGGAAAGCTGTTAAAACTGGGACACATTCATCCAAGTCCTAGTTTATTTGTTTCTCTTATACTGGTAGTAAAACATAAGGGAGCAAAGAAGGTGTTGGGCCAACATGTAGTTCAACATACATGTTCATGATTTCTTGAGGACAAGCAATTTCAAGCAGGGAGGATTGTAATGTCCCCTCTTGCTTAGTGCTAAAAAGCAACAAAAAGCAACCCACTAGCCTATTCAATTCCCATAGGATGAGTCGGGCATTTGAAAGGGAGTTAATTAATGACTTAAGTCAAAATGATTGAAAAAGCATATTAAATAAAATTGGCTAAGTCTTTAATTGAAGAAAAGCAAAGGAAAAGGGAGAAATGACTTTATTAAATAAACTGAAATAAATAAAAGTGGTTCATTAATTAATTTATCAAATGGAAAATACAAGAGGGAAGAAAAGATGAATTCTCCTCATTCATTCATTTTATCAAGCAAATTGGATTTCAAAATCTCTCATGGATTTTTTCTAGCGTTGAGGAGAAAAACCCTCGGTGAACCTTGGTTTTGATAGTGAAATCTATCGATCCTAGCCAATCATTGGAGTAGATCATTCATATCTATTAATTAGGCTTCCATTGCAACTAAGTTTATCTTTCGGTGATCGAGATTTATTGTAGTGGCTAAGTTGTTATGAATTGTAGCTGAGCTTCTCTTCATTGGTGGCAGGGTTCTTCTTTCATTGGTCGAATTCACTCATTGGGAGATCAAGACTTCCTTGTGGAGTCGAGTGAGGGTTATTGGAGTTAATTTAAGTAGTGAAAGGCAGAGTCTTAACTCCTTGGACTCATCGATTGATATTTGGGGTGCATCTCTTGCCCTCATGGAGATAAAAACTATGGAAAAGGAGGATGCATATGTTAATAAGCTATTGTTGTTGCTATTAGGGCCGAGTTCTCTTTTTTGTGGTCGGTTTCTCATTGTCTGGATGATTTCTATTGAGCTCAGATCGAGTTCCTTGTTGGGTTGTGAATTACTCACAGTGGGTACGAATGACATGCTGGACGAAAATCTTGGGGGTCTTTGCATGCATTAAAGAGGGTTGAATCACCCTTGAAACAAGTAGAATAACTCTCTCAGGGTCGTGTGGGAATGTTGGATTTATATCTTTCCATGAAAATTTAAGTTCTATGCATCCAAGAATAATTATGTTTTGGATCTGAGGGAATACATATTTTTGTCCTTTATATTCATTACCTCCTCTCGGTTTGGGGTCGACTTCATGCATGGATTAAGTAGTGCATTGTTGTAGTTTATTTCTATGATAATTGGTTCGATTTGGCCACCCACAGAACCACATAATTCTATATTATATTTATGTTTATGTTGGCTACTATAAGGCACTCTACAGACCTATTGATTCAATAAAAAATTGTGGTTGTTGCACTGTCAGACTCACATATTTAATTTTCAAATTCAAGGTGGTATCCTACAGGAGCTATACATCATGTTCTTCTAATACTTCCTGTGTATGGTTATAGATGTTTCCCAATGTACTTATGTTAATCAATTAAATACACATAGCAATCATTCCTGGTAATCTCAATGTTCTATGTATTTCATAGAAAGAGGTTGACTTGTATACATTGATAAGACCTTGCACACAAACTGCTTGTTGAAATGTCAAAACCATCAAACAAAGTAAAAACACCTAAGTAGTGAGTTGGAAACCTCTTTCAGTGAGCAAAAAAAGTATTATCATCACTTTGGTATATTCCAGTGACATGGCATGACTAAACTATAATCCAACTAAAACCCAAATCCAATAAGAAACTACACAAATTCCCAATTCGGAATAATACAAAATCTGACCTCGCCATTATCTCCAGAATAAAAGAATCAGTCAAGATCATCCATTGGTTTGTCAAAATTGGCTTCTCTTTGTCCATATCTGAATTAACTTGCCTAGCCTAGCCTAGGACATTTAAATTTTTTTAACCTAAATTGTTTTGGCAAATTTTTAAGTATGGTGGTTTACCAAGCCTATTTTTTAACCTAGCCTATTTTTTTTCTTCCAAAGCCTACAAATTTTGATCTAGGAGGCCTTTTTGGCTGATTTTTTGTTTTGTGGGTTTATTTTTCTATCGTCTACAAAACCATCCTCCTCTCACTCCTCTCCACAATCATAAAAACTATATAGATCAATATTTTAGTTGTACAACTTCCATATGTTTTCCAATTCATGTGCAACGTTTGTTGTATATCTCGTTTCGCTCCAATTTGCGAGTGTACTTCTGAATTTGATCTAGATTTGCTGCGATTTGGCTAATTAAACCACTAATTTATTTGTTAGAGGGGTGATTTTCTTGAGCAGAGGGTCGATGTGAGTGTTAAAGGGTCAAGTTTTCCCCCAAATCATAGGGTTTTGTAGGTCTATTTTTCTTGTTGGATCACTGATATTTGTATTGGAAGGCCAAGTTGCACAAATACAATGTTTTTTACCGTCATATGACAACAATTTCTTGTACAAAGACCACAACCACTCCCTCTTCATACACACCCGTCCAAATATTTGTGATATTGTTGTAGATAAACTCATACACATAATTATCATATCAGTGGGTGGTGTTCAGATCAGAGGAATTGTTTTTAGTCCATTCAGATCTATAACTGCAGAGGCCAATTGCACTTGAGTTTGTGAGACAGGTAGGTCATTGTTGTGGCAGAGCATATTTTTTACAGTTCTGGTACTGGTGGATCATATCATTGGTTCATTTCTTTTTTGAAGGCATCATTTCACATGGATTTCAGATCTACTTTTGCAACAGACTCTATAGACTTGGATTTTTAGTGTGGCTTGGCCCTTGGATCATTATGCACCCAGAGCATTAGATCATTGTTTTCTCACTATATCTAAGACAATTTCTTGATGGCAGAAATTTGGTGTTTTGCTTGGCACTATGTATTTGTGACGGGGAGACCTTTTACCTTTCTTGTAGCACGTCTTTGAGAACTTTTTGAACTTGATTATCATTGTGGTATCATGTCCAAGTTCTTGATTGAAGAACTCCAGTTGGTTATCGACACGTTCATCTTGTTGGATCATATTCAGGTTCATCTTCTACTATCATTCATGTCTACTTGGAGAGATTTTTCTTTGACACATTGTGTACTTGCCATGATGATTCGTGACTTTTATCTTGGAGTTCTTTCTTGTAGTTCACTCTTTATTTACTTCAGTTTTTCCTAAACAATGTGTGTGAAGAGTTTGGAGATAATTTGATTCTGCAGATTACTACTCTATTTTTGAGTTGCTTGGCACTTCATCATTAGCATGTCGATGTTATCATTGTTGGTCATGTTGCATTGGTTCTTGACAGTAGCAAGTATCTTCTCCTTGCACCTTATTGAGAACCTGGTTGTTGGTCATTTTGTATTGACCCTTGATGGTATCAAGTATCTTCTATTTACACCTTATTGAGGATATGGTTGCAACATATGGATAGTTTTATACATTGTTCCTCTTCACAACTTATCCTTGCCATCAACAAAGTTTGGATCTATCTTTTCCAGTTCTTCAAGATGTTTGTATTTGTCACTAAGAGGGAATGTAATGTAATTCCATATCCATATTCATATTATAGCCATCATGTAATGTTTGTATAGTGGTCACATTTACCATTGTATATCCTATCATCATGAGGAATTTGTATACAAAATGAGGCATCACCACATTTACCATTGTATAGCCTATCATCATGAGGCATTTGTGCATGCATTAACCACATTTACCATTGTATAGTCTATCATCATGAGGAATTTGTACACAAAATGAGGCATCAAAGAAATTTATCATTGTATAGCATATCATCATGAGGCATTTGTACACACAATGAAGCTTCAACCACATTTATTGTTGTATATCCTATCATCATGATGGATTTGTACACACAATGAGGCATCATTAGACTTGTGAGATATCATATTGGCATGTAACACAACACCTTCCTTGGGTTAGGTGATTCTATCCCTCTAGTCATCATTAAGGGGGAATGTTAGAATGTGTTAATGATTTCTTGTTGGTTTCATGCACATGGCTATGGAATTTTGTAATGTTATTCTTCAATAACTCTCTATATTGTAAAAAGGGTTTCTCCCACATGCATCATGGGAATTGTTCTCCTTTCACTCACTCATATGTAATAGAGGTGAAGGAATCCCTTTAGGAGTGTGAGAGACTTGTGAGTGGGATATTTAGTCGAGTCTGTATGGGTCCTAATGCAAGATCATCCATATGGTTGAGTGTTATATTTCATTGTAAGATTGGAGAGTTTTCCTAAGGAATAGAAGACCAGCTTCCATGGATGTTTCCCCACATTGGATTTTTACCACATAAACACTTGTCTCTTATCTCTCTCTTTCTTGCATCATGATTTACTAATTATTCGATGCTTGATATAGGATTTTAGACCAGTTGTATTTTCATTATATATTATTACATATTTCTCGTATCTATTGGGGAGTAAGGTCTTCATTTTCCTTACTACATGGCCTTTCATGATCCCAACCATGAGGTGTAACACCCAATTTTTTATCCCCAAAATGTAATCTAATGTAAATATGTGAATTAGGTTGTGAGCCAAATAGTATGGTTGAGGGCCAAGGAATGTAAATTATGTAAATTAAAGTTATAAATAAAAAAAATGCATCGTTGGCTATGAGACAAGGGGGACTAAAATGATGGGGGGGCTATGAATCCATGAGAGAGGAACAAGAGGGGGACAAAGGGTTCGAATCCAAGAATAGTATAATACTTTATTATAACCCAAAGTCATTACCTTAGCTTATGTATAAAGCATATCATCCTTGAGATACATGAAAAAGTAGTTGAGGATGGAGGACTTCCTTGAGTGAAAAGTGGTAAGTTAGATACATGCATACTTAATCATTGTTTTTGGAGAGATGAACATCATTCTATAATGATTCTACCATCATTTTGTCCATTATTCCATCCATATCTCTACCTTCATGTTGTTGGTACAAATTGCAAGAGGAAGGGAGAAAAACCTATAAGAGGGATGAATACTATGACTATTGTGAAAATTGATATTAAGCATCCCTATAGATCCCATCATTGATATTTTCCTAGACATTCTATGCTAGAGCCTAGAAAAAGAGGTGTGACAGCCTAAGGGAATGCATTGCAGAGAAGGGGGCCCACTTCTCTTGGTTGTGCAGGTTGAAGGGGGAAAGAGAGCTAGTGATTTGGATGGTTGCATGAATTAATAGGCTAAGAATATAGTGGGAATTAGGTTGAGAGAGTCTTCTTCGTTTGTGTGGACTCATGTCCCCACCACGAGGGTGGCCTATTATAGAAATACTTGGTGCAACAGTGCCTACAACTGGGAGGAATGTCCCATGTCAACATCTAGTTGGTGGCTTTCATTATTAAAGATAAATTGTTCTATTATTTATGCTTTTGTGTTGTTTATGATGTGTAAAAATGAGCTTAATGACTATATGTTTAAATGTTAGTTTGGAATTTTATATTTGTGTTTGTTTACATGAGTTAGCATGATTTTGTATATCAATATGCACATAGATTTTCATCATATGACAGAGTAGAACAATGATATGGTATCAAAGTTAATAGTATGGAAAATTTTGTGGAAATTGAAGAAATTTCTAAGTACCCCGCCATCGCAGCGAGTACCGAGGTGGATGGGTACATTACACAGTGGTGTCATAGAAAACATACAAAAATTAGACTGCATGGGCTAGATCCAACATGCTAAATAAAAAATTTACAGATGAAAATTCCAGGGAATTGACCAAAATTATGAAATGTAGAGCGACCATGGAAGAAATTGGTTGAAATTGGGGAATGACCCCAATTTCTGGGAGAAAGTTCCAAGCTAAAAGTGCTCAAAATTATTGAATGGACAAGAATATATGTAAATTTAACCATAAGTGGGTCTATTTGGCCTAGGAGGTTGTGAATTGCAAAACCATGGCAACCCAAGTAGAGAATGTGAGAAAAATTGGGAAAACTCCCCAATTTATGAAATAAAAATGGACAAAAACTAAGTATAGGGATGATGTGGTGTAGGAGAAGAGGTCAAATTTTCATGCACATGGCCAAAATTGGCCATGGGAATATTAATTACATAGCTTCCATGGTGGTCGAGGAAGAAATTTCAAAATTTAGCATCTTTTAAAATTTCGAGAATTTTGGGAAAATTGGGAAATTTTCCATACTTGATGACATGGCAGGGGTGATGTGGTAGCACTGACATGGAATACCATGGTGGAAATACACAGTGATGATATTGTGGGTTTGCAGCATGGATGTTCGAAATTTGGCTAAGTCGCAAAGCCTTGTGGAATGTGGAATATGGGATAGATGTCATGTGGAAGTAGAAGTCTTATTCCTCTGCATGAAGGGAAATTGACTAAGTCTAAAAAAGGTTGTGGAATGTGGAGTGCAAAATGTGTTATATTCCTCCACATGGGAATTCCTCTCTATGAAGTAAAATTGACTAAGTCCCAAAAAGGTTATGAAATGTGGAGTGCAGAAGGTGTTATATTCCTCAACATAGGCATTCCTCCACATGAAGGAAAACTGACTAAGTCCCAAAAAGGACGTGGAGTGTGGAAGGTGTTCTATTCCTCTGCATGGGTATTCCTCCGCATGAAGGAAAATTGACTAAATCCCAAATCCAAAATGCAAAGTTCATAAGGTGTTTTTTTCCTCCTTATGCATATTCCTCTGCATGAAGTAAAATCGACTAAGTCCCAAAAAGGTTGCAGAGTCTGGAAGATGTTCTAATTATTTGCATGGGTATACCTCTACACATGCATAAAGAAGAAATAAACAAAGTAGAGAAAGGAAGAAAAGAAGATAAGAAAGAAAAGGAAAAGAAGAAGAGAAAGGAAAAATAGAAGAACAAAAGAAAGAACAAGTAATAGAAGAATAGAAGAGGAAAAGAAGAAGAAGAGAAAGGAAAGGACAAAGACGAACAAGTATTAAAAAAAAGTTTGGAGCCAAAAACGTGGTTTGGCCATAATAGGATCACTTTAACTCGTATTTAGATGAAATTTAAGGGGTATGTCCACAATGAGAAGGACTATGAAAGTCTCAGTGAAGGCCATTGGCCAATTATGCTTAAATTTTCAGGAAAACAAAATTTAGTGGTTTTGAAAGATCTCAGTCGTGCTCGGTAATCAGGGCCTAGATTAAGGTGAAATTTGTATAGAGAGTTAAAAAGGAAGGAATGAAGATACCCACTGAAACTTTTGGTCTAATTCCAAACAGTTTGGGGTGGAGGTTCCAAAACAAGGCGAAATCCACTATTCTCGGGCACTTTTTAGGGATTTTTTAAATCTTCGGAGGAGAAAAAAGGACCCCAAATCACAAATATGGAAAACAATATTTAGTCAAATTTTCATCTACTCATCAATCTAGAAAAAATTGTCTTGAGTAATTTTTTCCTAGTTTTGCTCTATTTGGGAGATAGCCAATTTTGGCTAAAAATTCCAAGTCTAGGAAAAGTGCAAAATTGGCATATCTAGATTGCTGCAGAAAGTTACTGGAGCATCAGATTGAAAATATGAAGGTTGTTGATTGTTCCCGATAAAAAATAATAGCTACTTCTAATAAAAAAAAATCTAGTTCCTTATGGATTTTCCTATACAAATATCTGAAGTTAGTCTCTGAAAATAATTGTATTAATAAGTTAAGTATAAAAGGGTAAATTGTTGATTTTAGAGAGTTATAACTTCCAACCCAGAGCTAAAAATTGAGAAAGAGAGTAGTCAATGGAAATATAATGAAGAATATAATCATCCTATCCATACCAAATTCAGATTTGAGCAACAAAATGTTCTCATAAAATTAAAAAAGAAGTTGATTGGTGGCCTTAAAAGGATAGAAATTATGCATAACTTTTCCAAAATTGTAAAATTGTTCTTATCTACCACAATTTTATTGTATGCATATTTTGCAGAGTTAGGGGTACAAGAAGAACATATCAAGTTCATAATAAGGAATAGAAGAATGGAAGATTCCCAAGGAACTTATATCCATGAGGAAGAAGTGAAGCACATGCATGTTAGTTTGGGCAATGAGGAGATGAAGTCTAATGGGCATAGGAGAAAGCAGATCCAGTAGAGTTGATAGAGAACATGAAGAGATTAATAATGGAAGTGAAAAGTTACAAATATGATAATGATAGAATAATAAGAGCCCGGGAAGAGAAGAACAATATTAACACCCATTTGTTGTAGAGTTTAAACCAACTACAAAAGCAAGTTAGAGTTGGAGCAAGTTCAAGACACGAGGAAAGAGGAAGGTCCCATGAAAGAGGGGAGAGTTAAAAAGGGTATAGGAATTCAATGAGTGTTCATAAAACTCAGAGACCACATCATTCACTTGTTTATTCATCAAGGAAATAATATTTATCTAAACAATCATAGAGTATCCCAAAGGTATCTCATGTCAGGAATCAAAGGAGAATACATCAAGGATAAATAAGGAAGATCAAGGCACCAAAATGTTATGGAGAGAATAGGAAGGGAGAAGAGGTTGAAGCTTGGTTTCTTCAAATCATAAATTATTTCCAGTTACATAATTATTCCTCTAACTTGGAAGCTAGAGTTGCCATATACCTTTTGCAAGAAAAGGATTCTATGTGGTGGAACCAACTAAAGCAAGTGATGCACATCAAGGAAAATAATGTCACTTGTAAGAAGTTTAAGAAATATTTCCAACAACGTTATCTTTCATAGCATTACTATGAGAAAAACATGCAAGATTTCTTTTAACTCAAGCTAGGAAATATGACTATGTATGAGTATGAAAATAAGTTCTTAGAGTTTCTAAGATATGTGGGATTCATTGAATACGAGAAGGTAAATATGCAGAGGTTTAAGAGTGGGATACCTACTTTTTATAAAGATAAAATAAAACATGATGAGCCAAAGACTTTGGAAGAAACCATAAGGAAGGCTAAGTACATGTATGAGCAGAGTAAAGGCAAAGAAACATTCCATAAGTCTTGGAAGGACAAGAAGAGGGAGAAAGTGGAACAATGTTAAGAACCAAATATCAAAATAACATAAAAAGCCTCAAAATAAGTACTCCATGCCTTGACAAAGATATAAATTCAGATAATAAGACTCTTTGAGGGGGAAAAATTGGTATACATTACATGAATTCACAAATACAAGATGATTCCAAATGAAAAGGTCTCCTTGGTATATATAGGAGACTAGGAGGTAAAATTACAAATAATGGACCCAAGTCGACATAAATAAAATAACAATATTAATGTGATATGCCCCAATTAAGGGGTAATGTGCCATGAATTATGGCTTAACATGCCCCTCCCCTTCAGACAAGTGTTTTCCTCAATTCTTGAGTAGTTTTGGATGCTTATGTATAAAAGACTCATCTTCCCACATGGAATCTTTGGCATGTAGTTTCTTCCACTTAATGAGATACTCTGAAATTGATCTATTCCTCAGGGGGCGAAGTCTTGTGTCATTGATATCTTCAGGATCCAATATGATTTTTCCTTCCTCATCAAGTTATGGAAATATAGTTTGAACTCGGATCTTGTCACCTATAACCTTCTTTAAACATGAAACATGGAAAACCTGGTATACTCATGAAGGTGCAGAAAGCTCCAATTTGTATGCCATAGTACTAATATTTTGCAACACCTTATAAGGGCCATAGTAATTCGGTGATAATTTATTATCCTTCTTAGCTTGCTTGAGGGACATCTGTTTGTATGGTTGTAGTCTTAAAAATACCCAATCCCCTACTTCAAAACTTATTTCACTATGATGTTGATCTGCTTGTTGTTTCACGTGATTATGTGCCATGGTCAGGTTGTCCTTTAGAAGTTGGAGAACTTGTTGTTGATGCTCGATGCAATCTTCCACTACTTGAACCATAGATTTTTATTTTAGAGAAGAAATGATGGATGGTGAGTGATATCCATAAAGCGCCATAAATGGTGTCATTTTTGTTGCAGTATGAAAGGAAGTGTTATACCACCATTCTTCCAAGGGTAACCACTTGAACCATTGTGTTTTTTTATTAGAGACAAAGCAACAAAGGTATCCTTCTAGACATTTGTTCACTATATCAGTTTGTCCATCAAATTGAGGATGATAAGATGATCTATGATCCAATTGAGTACCCAAAAAATAAAATAATTATGTCCAAAAATGTCCAGTGAAGATGGGATCTCTGTCACTTACAATAATATTTGGGCTTCCACGTAGATTTTGAACTGTCTCCATGAATGTGGTAGCAACTGTATTGGATTTGAAATAATGAGAGAGTGCACAAAAGTGTGTGTACTTGGTAAGTCTATCAACAATCACCATCATGACACTCTTTCCTTCATACTTTGGTAACTCTGCGATGAAATCCATGTAAACCTCATCCCAATTTTGACCTAGAATGGCTAATGGTTGTAAAAGACCCGAGGTCTTAATTATTTCCACCTTATTTTGTTGGCAAACCAAACATTCTACCACAAACCTTTGAACACTAGTTTTAAGTCCATCCCAAAAAAATTCCCTCTTGACCCTGTGATAGGTTTTTAAAAATCATGAGTGCCCTCCTACTAGAGAGGTGTGCAATTCCAAAATTACCTTTTGTTTGAGTTGGGAGTTATTACATAAATATAATCGATCTATGTAACATAATGAATCATTTTTCCATGTAAATGTATCGGATGCACTTGAATCATGCTGCAACCTTTGAATGAGAGTCCACACTTCTTCGTCATTCTTCCATTCATCCCTTGCATATGTTATCCAATCAGGTTGGATGATAGAGATAACATAGAGAAACAATTCAACATCTTCATCCTTTCTTGAGATTGCATCTGCCACCAAATTTTTCTTCCCTTTTTTGTAGATGATTTCAAATTCATAACCCAACATCTTAGTCACCCATTTTTTTTTTCTCTTCTGAAGATAGTCTTTGTTCCAAGAAATATTTAAGACTGTCATGATCTGTTTTGACCTTGAAGTGCCTAATCTTTAGATAAGGGATCCATTGCTTCAATGCATGTAGTATTTCCATCATTTCCTTCTCATAAATGGGTTTATTTAAGTCCTTTCCCTTGAGTGGTCGACTTTCAAAAGCAAGGGGCCTTCCTTCTTGCATTATAATAGCACCAATGCCATTTCCCAAGGCATCAAATTCCACAATAAAGGTTTTTGTGAAGTCTGGTGTGGTCAAGACATGATCTTTGCACATTGCCTCTTTAAGTTGTTCAAAATCTTGAGTTGTCTCTGGAGTCCATGAAAATCCATCCTTCTTAGTTAATGCAGTTAAAGGTGTTGTTATTCTTCCATAGTTCCGAACAAACTTGCGGTAGTAACCTGCCAAACCCAAAAATCCTCTAAGATTTGTCAATGTTTTGGGAATTAGCCAGTCCATCATGGATTTAATCTTGTTAAGGTATACCTTGACACCTTTATGAGATACAATATGACCCAAATACTCTACCTCCCTCACCCCAAAGAAACATTTGTATGGTTTTTCATATTGTTTCTCCTTTAGTAGTTGTAGAAGCTTGTAAACATGTCGAACATGTTATTCCCAAGCCTTGTTATAGATTAGTATATCATCAAAAAATACTAACACAAATTTTCGAAGGAAGGGATTGAAAATGGAATCCATCAACCCTTGGAATGTGGAAGATGCATTTATAAGGCCAAAGGGCATGACCAAAAACTCATAATGGCCTTCATGAGTTCTGAAGGTTGTTTTTGGGATATCTTCTTCCTTCATTCTAAACTGATGATACCCTAAACGGAGATCCAACTTTGTGAAGTAGATATATCCATGTAGTTCATCTAACAATTCATCAATGACGGGAATGGGAAACTTATCTTTAATGGTGATCATGTTGAGCTCTTTATAATCTGGACACATACACCATGAGCCCTCTTTCTTGAGTACCATTACCACTGGTGCAGAGTAAGAAATTTGTCTAGGTCTAATAATGCCATCCTCTAACATTTCTTCAACCCTATGCTCAATTTCACTATTTTGGGAATAAGGGTATTTGTAAGTCCTAATGTTAGGAGGAACACTCCCAGGAATTAAGTGAATATCATGATCATGATCGCAAGTGGGTGGAAGACCTATAGGAATATCTTCAAATACTTTGGAATTCTTATCAATGATCCCTTGGATATATAGGGGAATAGATGGATTAGATTTTTGAACATCGAGTGAGCATAGTTGTACAATTACACCCTAATTCCCATTTTTCAATAATTTTTTCATGCCATTGTAGCTTACCACCTTACTGGGTTTCTCTGTGATACCCCTTAACTCAAATTCATTTCCTTCCAATGAAAATTTCATGAAAAGTTCTTTAAAATTAAAATCCAGTGTTCCTAATGATTATAACCATTGTACCCCTAGTACGACATCAACACCACCCATGGGTATAGAAATAATTGGACTATTCATTACGTATTCCCCCATAGTAAGATTGATCTCATGGAATTTTCCTAAGTAATTGATGGTTCCTCCATTTTCAATCATTACTTGAAACTCTAGCGCTAGATATATAAAGAAATTGAGAGCTTTGGCTAATTTACAGTGAATGGAATTATGAGTACTACTAGAATCAATCATCACTATTACCTTTTTCTTTTTGATATATCCTTCTATATTGAGGGTTTGAGTAGTGTTAATTCCAACCAATGCATGACATGATATGGTGGGAGTCATCTCTTCAGAACAAATCTCTTCTACATCTTCATCTTGAGATGGTTCTTCTTCTTCTTCTTCTTCCTCTTCACAATCTATGTAGAATAATTACTTCTCACCACACTTATGTCACTTACTGTACTTGTTATCACAATTAAAGCGTAAAATTTTTCCTTTTCTTTCCTCCAATTGTTGAGGTGTCAACCTTGTAGGTTGAGGTGGCTTAGAAGAAGGCACATTATTCTCTTGATAGATGTTAGGGGTGGTCCTTCTAGTAGCCATAGCCATATTTTTACTTTCAACATTTCTCGCCACCCTGGCATTCTCCAATGATTTGGGTTCCCAAAGGATAACCTCATGTTGAATTTTATCCTTTAAAGTTCCTATGAAGACATCAATCAAGTTCTCATCTGGAATATATGTTACCTTTATATTCAATCTTTGGAAGTTCACAATGTGATCCACAACTGAACCCTTTTGATTGAGATTTATCAATTGGTTGAAGAAGGTATTTCTCCTTTTATCCTCATAGTGTGTTATCATTTCTTCTGTGAAAATTTTCCAAGTGACAATTGATTTGCGAGAAAAAAGCCATTGATACCACACAAACTGATTAGGTTCTAAATATAAGGACACAATTCATACCTTTTGTGTGTGTGGCACATCATGTAGATCAAAGAAATGTTCCATCAGGAGTATCCATGTGATTGGATCCTTGCCATCAAACTTCCTCATATTTATCTTAGGAAAGTAGTTGGTCTTCAACCCAAAGCTGAAGTTTCTCCAGTCTTGATTCATCTTCCTTGTCACCTCATCATGAATTCCATGGGATACATTGTCACTTTCAGGTGGCCTCTCTATTACCAACTTTTTCAACCCTTCCATGATCTCCCCTTTTAAGCCATCCATATTATTATCCATCATCGCTTCTCGCTTAGCTTCAGTTGAATCCATCATCTTTTCTAGTCCATCTTGTGTTAATTCCTTATTTTGTAAATCATCTATATCCCTGCACATTTCTTCACCTTCATCAAGAGTCCAAGTAGGATTGTATGAGGGATTATTTGGTGTATAATTTCCATTTTTTGGTGGTATTTTGATCAAGTATCAATGAAAGGTAGGAATTCCTAATTGTCTTAGGAAGAGGTCCTCATAGACAAGGTAGTGTCAAGTTCTATAGCTCTCTGATATACATGCGGGGTCGAACAATAGTACTCGGACCAATATCTTAGGGAACTAACTAAGGAGGCTTGACCATGACATTAGCCATACTATCCAACTACCCAGGTACTAGAGAGTGATCTCCCTGAGTGTTGTTCTCAGTGTACTATAGTGACAAGATGACCAAATGGTTTACTCGGTTGGTCTCAAGATTCTAGGGGGGCTCCTGATATAAGCCAGGTACATGGGAGATGAAATTCGTAGTAGTGTTGTTTAATGTGAAACCGTTCGAAAGGGGCCTTCTGATATACTCTAGGTATGTGGAAGAACCACATTGTCCTCGGGTTGTAATGTTGACAAGCAACGACATCTCCTACATTTAGTGACGCCAAAATATGTTTGTACCAAATGTTAAGATACCAAATGTCTAACTCGTATACCAAATGTTAAGAACCAAATATCAAAATAGCATAAAAAAACATCAGAATAAGTACTCCATGCATTGAAAAAGATAGAAATTCAGATAATAAGCCTCTTCAAGGGGGAAACCTCCTTATACATTACATGAATTCACAAATACAAGATGATTCCAAATGAAAATTTATTCTTCGTATATATAGGAGACTAGGAGGTACAATTACAACTAATGGACCCAAGCAGACATAAATAAAATAAAAATACTAGTGTAATATGCCCCAATCAAGGGGTAATGTGCCACTATTTAGGGCTTAACAAACAAAGTATGAGAGGCTTCAAACCTCCTTCATATTTTAGGAGTAGTCCTAATGTGTATCAGAAAATCCAGGCATCTTAGAGTGAGTCAAAGATGGAAAACTCTTCCAGCAAAAGAACAAGACCACTAATCAAATGGCGTGGGTGTAAAGGAGAGTATTTGTACAAAAAATTCCCTCATAAAGAAGAAAAAATGAGGATTTTTCACAACCTTCGGGAAGCTACTATAGTTGAAGATACGGGTAGAAATATTCCAAGGATATATGCAGCCATGGAAGATCAACAGGAAGAACATCAATCCCACATGATTGAGGTGGAAGGTAAGATTACCAATCAGATTGTTGTTATTTTAATTGATTTAGGATCAATCCATAGCTGCATTGATCCTAAATTAGTGGATAGATTTCATTTGAAAAAGAGTAATCTTGAAAGATAATATTTGGTTCAGCTAGCCATTGAAACCAAAAGAAGGATCAATGAGGTTGTTAGAAGTGTTCCAATATATTTGAATGGAGTCAATACAATTGTTGATTTAAATATCATTTTGTTGGGTTATTATGATATCCTAATTGGAATGGATTGGTTGGACACACATCATGATTTTTTAGACTTTCATAATAAGACATTTACATTTCTTTATGAAGAAGAAAAATAGATCTTGGTAAAATGAATTCCAAGGCCCATTCTATAAGATAAATTTCAGTCTTATAGTTGAAGAGATGTTTCAGAAAAGGATATCAATTATTTGTATCTCATGTGGAAGAACCAACCAAAAATAAGAGTCCAAATCTTGAGTATTTTGCAGTGCTCCAAGAATTTGAGAATGTGTTTGGGGAGATTCCAGGTTTTCCACCCAAGAGAGACATGCTTATCTATTGATTTATTTCCTAGAGCTTCTCTTGTATCCAAAAATCTGACGGGTGCTCAAATCGACATCGTTGTAACACCCGTTGAACACTTTTTGTACACCTTTTCCCCATTTCCATTTCCATATTAATAAACTTTTCATCCACAATGATGCATTTTTGGTTAAGGTATAAATACCCTCTCAACATGCCATTTCAATGCCCATTCTTATGAATTTTTAAAATATTATCACCTTTTGTGCTAACAGTGGTATACAAGAACAAAGCTGCATAGGTACCTTCCCAACACAAGGGCTGCAATTCCTGAGTATTAGTGTAACTATTGAAACTCTTAGTGTTGCAACTCTCGTTATTGAAACTCTCGGTATTGTAACTCTCGTTGTTGCAAATCTTATTGTTGCAACTCTTTGTATTGTTGCAACTCTTTGTGTTGTGACTCTCAGTGCTACGAATTTCATCATGTTGCAACTCACTATTACTACAACTCTCACTACATGACCATTGTTGCAACTCTAAGATGGTGTTGTAACTCCACATCTATTGTAATAGCTCAATAGTTAGCTACACAATTGTCATCGAGGGATCATCTATTCGGTCAAAAACCATGTAGGAACATGACAAGGGCCAATGGGAACAAAAATGAATGGGTGACTCAACCAACACTGCTATATGGATGATTTAGTCAACATGCACCCAATTTTTTCCATCTTTAGGAGAAAAAATGTAACAAAATGAGACATCCAAATTCTCTTGGATATCAATCGATTATCTTATATAATTTAGCAAGAAGCCATCTTTTATAAAAAACCCCTCTCTTTGGGTCATAGACAACGAAGAAAAATCATAAGAAAGTTTGTGAACACAATTGTATTATGTTAGACAACTGAGAGGGGGGGGGTGAATCAGTTGTTATTGTGCTTAAACAATTATTCCCATTTTAAACTCATTACCAAACACTCAACGATGATCAAAATCATTCAGGGAAGTAAGAAATAGAGTATTCAACATCAATCACACACATGAAATACACAGAGACAGATATTCCTAAGGAAACCCGTGAAGGGAGAAAACCTCTTCATCTTGATATGATAAGTAGTATTTATTTTCTGTACATTATCATTCTTATGAGCCCCAACTCCTTTTGAGGCTACCACCTTTGTTTTGCAAGCAGCAACTTGCTAAGATCACCAACTCTCTGTTTTCTCTAGCACCCACTAGAAGGAAGCACCAACTCCCTAAGTGTTCCAGCACCAACTGGATGGAAGCATCAACTTCCAGTCACACAGACACCAACCTGTATAACAGAGAACAATAGTTCTCCCTTGCACCACCCTACCACCCTGGTTTTTTTTTGTTGCAACCAGGTGGAAGCTACAACTCCCTGTGTTCAAGAACCCACTTGAAACTCTGAGGACACCAGTCCTCCCTAGCACCTCCCTACGACCCTAAAATATAAATACTTCATTTATTGAAATTTGTTACAATGATACAATGTTTATCAATGGCTTATCAGTCTCATCACGGTTCTGTGACACTGCTCTTCTCTACCTACATCAGTGTCCTCCTGCTCCCTCACTTTAAATTTTTTTTCTTCTACATTTTATGCTATGTGCGCCATGTCCATTCTATGCGCTATGCCTCTTATGTGTGTTTCAACTGTTGTACACAACATGCTTCTACCCGCATGAATAACTCTTAATAGAAGAAACCATCTCTTCTTTGTTATGTGTATATTTATCATGCCAAGTCCTCTGCCAAATCATGCACCTAACTCTTTGTTCTCTCTAGCAATCATGCTGAGTTTGTTCTTCATCAGTGGTGGTTATCCTAAGATTCTTTGTCTTCTCTAGCAGTTACAGTCTTCGACGCTTTTCCATCTGTCAATTGTCTCTATGATGAGTCTTCATTCCACTGGCAGTTACCTTGAGACTTGTCAAATCCTCTGGTGATCACCCTGAAGCTCTTTAAATTCTTGGCATATACAATCACTCCATTTCGTCAGTTACAGAGAGTCATTTTGGCTTCTTTGGCTTCTAAGCCTCTTCCTTCACGTGACCATCGTAGGTGACCAAACGCCTATTCAAAAGGCACTTCTCGATCTCCCGAACTCTGAAGTGGAGCTTAGCGACATGCTATCTCCTCCCTCGATATGACCTTGGGCGATGAGCTCATGTGACCACGTGATTGTGGGCGCGTCCAAAGGTGGTTTAGAACAAAGTTATTTTCATCCCGCAATTTACCTCAAGCCTCAATGTGTCATTTCTCCAAAACCATGGTTTCTCTTGTGGCACGCCTTTAACTTTTTAAAGTTTGTGCATCTTCAATCCCCGCAATGCGATGGGACCATCAATCTTAAGATCTTGAAGGTGCTTCTGAGTGGATGGATCAGATCGGATGGTTTATTTCATGGAAACAAATCAATGGCCAGATTTGATCCTTACACTCATCCTTTCATTGTTCAATCTGACGGCCAGGACTTAATCAAACATTGAGATGGATGGTTGTCAAAACTTCACCCTTCGGAACTTATGGATTTCAACTTTTCAAACTTACACTATCATTCCATTGTACTATGATCACTGATTGAGAATACACCCGAAGTGATCTTTCAGATCGGACGACTCATGTCCTTGTTGAGGTGGTTTGTTGACGTGGGTGAGACATGTAGGCAGTGTAGTGGAGTGTGGAGGCAAAGCATGGCAGTGGAGTGTGACATGGAGCAGGTAGTGGAGTGTGATGTCGAAGCGTGGAGGTGGTATGTATGAGTGGTTTGGTGGTTTACTCGGAGGGGGTGTTAGGAAGTAAGTGGTAATGAGCGAGGGGGGTCTGTAACTAGAAGGTGATATGTATGAGGGTCACACATGGAAAACACCACCAACTCGGACCCCCCCGCCATGGTTAAAGACAAAAATCCTGAGGGGGTCTGATATGCCCTGTCGACCGTAAATCTGAGTCCCCGATTCACGACCGCTGAGATTAGCGATCCCTTTTCCTAACTTGTCTTGTCCTTCCACTTTAGAATGATCTAACATCTGAAATTCACTTCAAATGATCTGATGGTCGAGGATTTATTTCAGCTCTCCGTGTCTTTGGGCTTCAGGTATTTCAAACCTCAAACTGACCCTATGGATCAAATGGCACAGATCCACCTCAGACGATCCGACGCTTGAGATTTAGTCCAGATGATCTGACGGCTGAGATTCATTTTGGATGATCGAACGATCGAGATTTACTTCATCTCTTCGGCTCTACGGGCTTCAGGGATTTCAAATCTCAAACTGAAAAATCTGAAGTGAGATTTTTCTAGAGCTTAACCTCCTCACATATTTGTACCTGACCTAAATGTTGTTCGTCGATCATGATCCTAGATCGATGGCTTGATCTATTTGCGATGCATCTCTTCTAGCTTATCATGTCCTTCCACTTGAAAGTGATTCAACGGCTGATGGGAATTCGGGTTTGATCTGATGGTTGACAGGTATTCAGATAATCAAATTCTCAACCCTTTAGCCCTGCTTATCCTATCCTTCAACCTTAAAATGATTTGACAACTGACGGGAATTCGGGTTTGATCCGACAACTGATGGGTATACGGATGATCAAGATCTCAGATCTCAGTCATTGCTTATCCTATCCTTCCACTAATTCAATATGACAGTTGTCAGGTATTCCTCCTAAGCTTATCCTCCTTGCAAATCCACTAGATCTAACTGTTGTTGGTCCTTTTCACTCAGATCCAATGGATGGGATCTGTTCCTCTCTTGCGCACCTGTTCCTCCTATATGGACTCTGATCTAACGGTCCATATTCTTCACATTGTTCGATCCAACGACCACGCTCCTCCTCCTGATCTTGTGTTTTTCTTGTTTTCCATCGATGTTGTTGTTCTTTCCATCAATGACAAGCACACGCTTTCCTGTAAAACATGTGAACAATCTCCCCCTTTGGCATTGATGGCAACCCTAAAAGTTTGTGTTATTCTGCTTGGACCTCCAACTGTAGCATCCAAACCACTCCTTTTCTCCCCTTTGACATCAATGTCAAAGAAAACATGCTCCTCCTGAGTTGTTGCAGCAATTTTTGGAGGTATCATATATTCAACCAACACATACTCCCCCTAACAAGATGGACTCTCTTAGTTTGATAATCGGGTCATGCCCAACTTCTAGCGTAGATACTCAAACTGAGATTTTGCAAGCGGTTTAGTGAAGATATCAACAATCTGATCTTTGGATGGAATATAATGCAAAGAAACAACAGTGTTGGTCACTTGTTCCCTCAATAAGTGATACTTGATGGGTATATGCTTGGTATTGGAGTGAAATACAAGATTCTTGGGCACACTAATTGCACTAGTATTATGACAATGAATTGGGATCGGTGCAGTATATTTTACCTCCAAGTCTGCAAGTGTCTGAATCATCCATAATACTTGGGTACAACAAGTGGCAACTGCAATGTACTCAGCTTCTGTAGTCGATAAGGAAATGGAACCTTGCTTCTTGATCAACCATGCTACAAGGGAATCTCCTAAGAAGAATGCACCTCCACTTGTGCTTTTCCTTTCATCCATGTAGTTAGCCCAATCAGCATATGAATAGACTGATCATTGAGAATTATGATTCCTAGGATATTATAGGCCATAGTTCATCGTTCCTTTCAAATATTTGAATATTCTTTTGACGACTATCAAATGACTCTGTTTAGGTGCAGATTGATACCTTCCTACCATTCCAACAACTTGCATTATGTCTCAATGACATGTTGTGATGTATAATAGGCTTCCTATCATAGATCTATAGAAACTTTGATCAACATTAGGTGAGTCATCATCCTTGATTAGCTTGCATCTAGTGACCATAGGTGTGCTCACAGGTGTAGAATCTTCCATTTGAAACCTTTTCAATATTTCTCTTAGATATTTCTCCTAAGAAAGAAATATTCCTTCAAACCTCTGAGTAATTTGCAGACCAAGAAAAAATGGCAGTTCCCCTATCTTAGACATTTCAAATTCAAACTGCGTGGAAGAAGCAAACCATTTTACTAGTGAAGCATTATTACTTCTGAAGGTGATGTCAACTACATATACCAACACAATGAGAAAATCATTACCCTATGTTTTGATATATAGATTGTTGTCAATTTTTCCTCTCTTGAACCCTTTGTATTGACGATACTTATCCAGTTTCAACCCATATAAGGATTTCTCCAGCTTGCAGACAAAGTCAGGGTTATATGACAGTTGGAAACCTTCTGGTTGTTCCATATAGACTTCTTATTTTAGATCTCCATTTAGAAAAGCTGACTTGACATCCATTTGATAGAATTTAAACTTTTTATGACAAGCATAGGCAAGAAACATTCTAATAGCTTCTAATCTTGCTACGGGCGCAAATGTTTCATCAAAATCGAGTCCTTCTATTTGAGCATATCTTTTACAGACCAATCTGGCTTTATTCCTAACTATTGGTCTAGGAACAAGATCCCAAGTATTGTTCTTCTCAATCTGATCCATTTCCTCATTCATTGATTTTAACCAATTTACATCATCACTGGCTTCATTGAAGTTCTTGGGTTCCACCATGGATATGAAGGCTATATGTGATTGCTCGATGTCTTTGATTATCCTTCTCCTGGTTTGTACACTTTTTTCTTTCTCACCAATTATTTGACTTGTAGGATGATTCTTTTGAGTAATTCCGGAGGAAGGATTTGATGTTGTCTGGCTATTTGAGTATGCCTGAGTGTTTGTATCTTCATCTAACTTAGAGTCTTCTTTTTGTTATCCTTGGACCTGTTCATCTTCAAATTCAACTATATCCTTTGTGTTTGATTCAATATTTCTCACCTCTCTTACTGGGATTCCTTCATCAACTTTTATGTCAATACAATCAACCAACCTCTACATCCTCTTATTATAGCATCTATATCCTTTGATGTTTGTAGCATACCCTAAGAAGATGCCTTCATCAACCCTTTCATCATACTTGCCAAGGTTTTCATTATTATTCTTTATGTAGCACTTACTCCCAAAGACTTTGAAGTGTTTGATTGAAGAAGGTATTCCATACCACGTTTCATAAGGCGTCTTGTCACTGTGTGGTCTAAGGTGAGCTTTGTTAAGAATATGGATTGTTTTGTGTATTGCTTCTACCTAGTAGGTTTGACCAATGTTCTTCTCATTCATCATTGACCTGGCCATTTGATGAACTGTTCTGTTTTGCCTCTCAACTACTCCATTTTGCTGTGGAGTTCTTGGGATTGTGTATTCTCTTTTGATCCCATGTTTATCACAAAATTCCTTGAAATAACTTGACATAAATTCTCCTCCTTTGCCAGATCTTACAACCTTTAATCTGTTGCCTGTTTGATTCTCAGTTAAAGTCTTAAATATTTTAAATTTCTCAAATGCTTCAACTTTTTCTTTGAGAAAAGCAACCCAAGTGAGTCTAGAGTAATCATCAATGATCAACATGAAGTAGTCTTCCTTCCCTGTTCCTTCCTGTCTTGATGGTCCCCATAAATCCATATGAACTAATTGGAGTGGTTTCACTGTTGAAGTAGATCTCTTGGATTTATACTATGTCCTGGTTAGCTTTCCTACTTGGCAGGGTTTACACACAGAATCTTGTGGCTTTGATATTCTTGGAATATCTTTTACTACCTCAAGATTTTTGAGCTTGATTAAGTGGTAAAAGTTTAGATGTCCAAGTCTCATATGCCATAACCAGCTTTCATCATGTTTTCTTATATGACACTCTTCTCTATATTATTTCAACACATATACATTATTATTTGTCCTTATGCCTTTAGCCACCACTTGTCCTGAGTTTACAGACTTTATCTTACAATCTTTGGAAGTGAACACCACTTCACATCCCCTATCACACATTTGACTTACATTGAGAAAATTATGTTTCATCCCATCTACAAGCAGAACATCCTGGCCTTTTCCTTTACCATTACTCAAACTCACCATCCCTTTACCCTTGATTTTACCTGGTTCATCATTTCCAAAGGCCACATTTCTTGTTTTGCATTTACTTATAGACATAAACTTATCCTTGTCTCCAATCATGTGCTTGGAACATCCACTGTCTATATACCAGGGGTCTTTTTGTTTTTGAGATGAAAGCACTAGACCACATTTTTCACTATCTTTCTTTTTCCAAGTCCTGACATTTCTGGCTAAGGGTTTTATCCTTGGATCTTCTTTGTAATTCTTTAGATGGCAATTTGCATCTTTGTGCCTGAAGTTATGATAGTTATAGTATTCGAGCTCATTGTTCAATAAGTCAAAGTGATTGGTGCAACTTTTTCTACTCATTGGTTGTTTAGTTCTATGTTTCAAAGATTGCTTATTTCTTGATCTCCTCAGTTGCATGTCTCTAAACTTAAATTGACAGTTTGCAATCTTATGACCAAAATTAGAGCAGTAAAAAACATTAACCATGGAATAAATTTTGGTACCTGAAGGATGGCCTTCTTCTTGGCATTTGTTGCTCCATCTTTTGATATCTTTGTTTTTTATCAGGGATCATCTTGTCTTTATTAGTTTTTGGTGGCGGAGTAATCACATGGTCTGATTGTCTGCTGACTTGGAACTTGATCATGTTTACTGGCTCTTTGCTTTCTAGTTGTTTGCTACTTGAACCACTTACATAGTCTAAACTAGTTTTCAACAAAGGAGATCTTTGTTTGCTCAAAATGTCAATTAGTTTTGTTGAGGCTTTAATGATTGGAAGATTTTGGAGATATAATGCTTTAAACTTCTCCATCTCTTTCCTTGTTTTTACTACCTCTTCTTCCAAGGCTTCACATCTTGCCTTCTTCTCTGATAATTGTTGTTTCAGAATGTCCTATATTTTATTTTCCTCTTCTAATTCCACTTTTAGCAGGGAAAAGTCTTCATTAGGTTTTTTACTGTCTTTCTCGAACTGTATCGACAATTGTTTTTTCTTTTTGTTCTTAAATCTGAGTCTAGCAATTTCTTCTAGGGCACTGATCAGTTCTCCTTCCAAGTCAACTACAACTTATTCATCATTTACATCACTTCCTATGATTTTATTATCATAATCTCTTTGGCCGTAAGAATAAAGTCATTAACCTTATCTTCACAAGAAGAATCACTATTTGTGTCTCCTAAAGAGTCATCATTGTTTACACATAAACTTTTCTTTTTACCAAATCTCTTGGATTTTTACTTCTCTTCACCTTCAAATTTCTGGTCATTCTTCTTGTGTGGACACTTAGATGCAAAGTGATATAAATTTCCACGGTTAAAAAATTTTAAGGGCAACTTGCTCAAAATTTTTCAGGCTCACAAATTTTTCTTCAATTTCATCAGGCTCAAAATCCTCATTCTTATCTTCTTTAAATGATGCTCTTCTAGAGTTGGGTTTATCCTTATTAATCCTCATTTAATAAGTAGTTAAAGTTCCTAGAAGTTGATCAATAGGAAAAGTATTAAGATCATTCAATTCTTCTATTGCATAAACTTTTGGATTAAATCTATTTGGTAGAGATCTTAAAATCTTATGAACTAAAAATATGTCTTCAATCTTCTCACCAAGACCATTCATGGAGTTCACAAGATCCTCAACTCTTAAGAAAATTTTATTAATTGTTTCATCCTCATTCATTTTTAGTTGTTCAAACTGTAATCTGTAGGTTTGAAGCTTGGCATCCTTTACCTTCTCATTACCTTCATAACTGCTAATGATTTTGTCCCACATTGCTTTGGCAGATTCTAAGTGCATAACTTTTACAAATTCTTCTTCTGCAAGCCCACTCAGAATAGTATTCATAGCCTTAGCGTTGAAGCCGAATTCTAGCTTGTCATCCTTATTAGCTAGTACAACTGGATTTACATAACCAGTCTCTACCACATCCCAAACATCTGCACCTAAAGCCATTATGTAGGTTATCATCCTAACTTTCCAGAAGCCAAAGTTTGTTCCATTGAACAAGGGGGCCTTATTGGTTGAAGTTCCTTCATGACTTGTCATGTTTAAGTTTACTTGTCTACCTTTAAATAAAAGGAAACGGCTCTGATACCAATTGTTGGACAACTGAGAGGGGGGGGGGTGAATCAGTTGTTACTGTGCTTAAACAATTATGCCCATTTTAAACTCATTACCAAACACTCAACGATGATCACAATAATTCAAGGAAGTAAGAAATAGAGTATTCAACATCAATCACACACATGAAATACACAGAGATAGATATTCCTGAGGAAACCCATGAAGGGAGAAAACCTCTTCTTCTTGATATGATATATAGTCTTTATTTTCTGTACGTTATCATTCTTATGATCTCC